>VUQR01035068.1:0-10748 GCA_015108515.1 Hemichromis elongatus | reverse complement strand
TTTAAATTAAAAAAAAAATTTTTTTTTTTAAAACTTTCTTTCCCCCCCCCCCCCTTTTTTACTGAAATCACTGTGAATTAGGAAAATTAGGAAATTCTTTATCAGAAAAAGGTGAAAAAGTAGGAACGTTTCTATCATTTCATTGTTTAAATATTGTTTAGTTACATTGAATTATCTATTAGTATGAGTGGTCTTGTGCGAGGTCTTTATCATTTGGAAAAGCTGAAAAACTCGTGTAAATACAGTAAAAAGTCCAAAATGTATCCCTACATTATCCAAAGCAGTACAACAGGATGGATTGGAGTCTTTGCCAGGCCGGTTCTGGGTCCCTGGGCTTTATGTTTGACACGCCTGCTTTACACAGTCACCCAGGATTGTGTTTGAACCCAGAACCTTGTACAGGGTGTCATAGCTAAACGCTGCACCATGCTGCTGCCCTTAAAACCTAAAACATCCTTCCTGTATATGTTTTCAGATATGAACGAGTGCTTGAACCAAAGCGTGTGCGGCCGTGGGCGGTGTGTCAACACCGAGGGCTCCTACAGGTGCAACTGCTTCCAAGGATATAAACTCTCACCAGACAATGTTTGCCAAGGTGAGTGTCAGTCAGAAGATCGGTCAGACATTATTCACACCCTATATCAAAGTTAACATCTCTGTGAGTGGTTCTCCACAGGGCAGTTGTGGAAACCTTGCCGTGCCGTATAAAGTTTATTTAAAAAAAATCTACAAAGAGTTAAACGTTGGCTTCATTTTTTTTTTTCCCCTATGATTTCTCTCCAGATGTGGATGAGTGTGTGCTTCCGGGAGTCTGTCTCAACGGCCGGTGCGTCAATCTGGACGGATCCTACAGATGCACCTGTAACCATGGCTACCAAGTCACTTCAGACAGCAAATCATGTGAAGGTCTGCAAAGGATTATCTAGAGCTGTTGGGTGTAACTCATCACTGCATACTTTTCTGCTCGTGGCGCACTCTCGACAGCAACTTAATGTCTGCAAATTATTTCCCTGCTAGATGTCAATGAGTGCGCAACTGGTAATGCCTGCCCTGCGGGAATTTGCATCAACTCTGCAGGTTCCTACACTTGCCAGAACTGCAGGCCTGGGTTTGAACCATCTGCTGACAGACTAAGATGTGAAGGTATGAAATTGGCTGTCTAATAGTTTACACTAACGTGCCGTTTTAAGGTAACAGTGATGATGTTTTTGCCCGCTTGTGATGATATTAACTCCTATTTGCTTTCCAGATGTTGATGAGTGTTCCCAGGGCGACTTGTGTCTAGGTGGGGAGTGCGCCAACACGGAGGGGTCCTACATTTGCACCAGGTGTAAGGCTGGTTACAGAGTGTCTCAAGACCAGCAGAGGTGTGAAGGTAAAAACAGTCTCCAGCTGTTCTCGGCTTACTCAACACGTTCAAGCAGCTTGTTTCCCTGTAAAATTGACTTTCCCTTGAAACTGCATTTCACGTATGTACTAAATCTTTACACTGATATACACTGCGTGTTTCTTCCAGATATTGATGAGTGCCAGTCCCTGTCTACTTGTGTCAATGGGATATGTCTGAACTCAGAAGGTTCTTACACCTGTGAGAACTGCCCCACGGGGTACAGAGTGTCGTACGATGGAGAACTCTGTGAAGGTGTGCTTATTCAAAAATACTGATTTAAATGGAACTTACTGCGTTTTTTTTAGTTTGTTGTTGTGTAATCTGCCAGAGAATGTCTTAAGTCCCCATATTGTTTCCTAACAGATATTGATGAGTGCGCGCTGCCCACTTCCTGCCCCCAGGGAACATGCACAAATACAGAGGGTTCGTTTACATGTGTCATATGTGAGCCCGGTTTCAGAGTCTCTGAGGATGGACAGCGGTGCGATGGTGAGAGATTGTGGTGGATGTCCATTTTTTTGATTACATGCTTGAGCCCAGGTGTGTGTAGATCTGGCTTTCCAAACATGCCACTTCATATCTACACCTAACTGAGTCTCATTTGCTCTGCAGATTTGTTTCTCAGCTGCTTTATGTTGCATGTAAATAACGTGAGGTGTGGTAGCGTGAACCTAAAGTCTCCTCATCTGAGGCAACAGCTCTAAAATCCTTCTAGACATCACATCATAGCTGGATCCTGGACCCCTCTGCCTCTGGCACCAATCATCTGCTTCTTGCTCAACACAATGAGACACCAGCCCTCAAATAGAACAGGATGATGTCAGGCAAATATCCTACAGATAGCTCAGCTAAAAAGATAAAGGTGTCGACATTTGTGATTCCTAGCCCTAGTGATTACCCATCTAACTGATTACCACTGGCAAGCTTTATTTATTTGAAGCCACAGATGGTAATCTGTGCTATGATGTGCCTTTGTATCTGTGTCCAGATGTGGATGAGTGCTCAGTGGCTAACTTGTGCCCGGGCCAGCTGTGTTTGAACACTGAAGGATCGTATACCTGTAGGAACTGTGAAGCCGGCTTTCAAGTGAATGAGGGGGGTCGTTACTGTGAAGGTAAGAGAGCATCTGTACTTAAGTACCTGCCTAGAAAAGTTTGATATTTCAGTATGCTGCAAAACTGAGCCAAAGTTATAGCGGACCACAATACAAGATGAATGCATTAGGCCCAGAACATGATTACAGAAAATCTTTACAGCGTCTACTAATTTTTCATGACATGATTTATGGGATAAATGCAGGGAAATGGCTGCTTTGAGGAATCCAGTAAAGTTAGGTCTGTCATGACTTCATGGGAAGCAGAACAGGAATGACTATTTAAATGGATTAAAACATGGTCTCAGTTAGCCTCATATACTTTGGTGTGTTTTTAAACAGAAGTGTGGATCTAGCCTCAGAGGAAGATCCCACCCCCCCACCGATGTGTATTAGCGCTGGGAAAAAGTCGCACAGTAAAAGCCTGACTCTAAGTCAGCCTCTGATAGGATTTTAATAGATGGTCTCTGATGCCATGGAAAATATTAAGGACTTAATTTGAAATGAAGTCAGCCACTCCCCTGCTTCTCACTTATTGCAGCAAACTTGCCCTGTTGAACTCACCCAAAGGCAAAAAAAAAAAAAAAAAAATGGAGCCATCTCAATCACTTAACAATGGCCTGCACTATTTTCACCACAAGAAACACAATCCGTACCAGCTCGAGGAATTTCGAGAGATCACATAACAGTGAGCCAGTGACTGTTTGTAGATATAGTAATTATACGCCACCTGTAATAGCTTGCTGTTTTGGATTCAGTGACCGTCCCACATACTTATCTTTCCACCCTTTTTAATAAAACACTGTCAGTGTGATCTAATAAGGAGGGCTCCGCTTACTGTACATTAAGCAGCACAGTGGGTTAAGCTGAGCTCATTAATGATTTTTAACAGATAAGACAGTGGAAGCACAAAACCTGGGCTTCATATACCGTTTTGTTTAAGATGATAACCTACAGCTAATCTTTTCTTCTTCTTCTGTATCTTAGACATCGATGAGTGCCAGTCTCCGAGTGTTTGCCCCACAGGTGTTTGCGCCAACACAGAGGGCTCCTTCTCCTGCATGGCCTGTGATCCGGGCTACGAGCTGGCATTTGACCGGCGCTCATGTGAAGGTACAGTGAAGTGGGCGGCTCGCTGCGGTCACCCGATTTTATGATCTCGATGCAATCGTTTTCACAGTCATCTGTTCCAGTATAGTAAGTCATTACTTGCCGTCTTGCATGATGCATGACCTCTCTCACGTGTTCAGTGTGGTCTGGTTTTCGGTGTAGATGTCAAAACTTGGGCAAATTTAAAGTGACGCACTGTGATTTACAGCTGGTGTGGATATGTCATGCTGGTGACGTCTGTGTGTGTGTGTCAATTCAGATGTGAATGAATGTGAGGACGCCAGGCTGTGTGTGGGAGGCCAGTGCACCAACGCCATCGGCTCCTATAGCTGCTCCTGCCCCTCTGGCATGGAGCTGGTGGATGGCACGTTCTGCAGAGGTATAAACATCAAATATACATAAAAATGCACTATAGCTCTAAAATATAACATTAGTGGTTAGCCGTTTCTCGCGGCTTACCTCATGTTGGCATATTGACACAGCTGTGTGTATTTGTGCTTGCTTGTGACAGATATCAATGAGTGTTTAACTGCTGGAGGGATCTGTGGGGAAGGAGACTGCCTGAACACTGATGGCTCCTACTTGTGCATCTGTCCTAATGGGTATACCACCACTGATGGAAGCCCCGGCTGCCAAGGTACAGTAAAGCACTGTAGTGAGAATGCTTAGAGCAGTGGGAAATCTTGATTCTCTTGGGCTTTGTGTAAATAAGTGGAGCAAGTTGTTAATAAAGTAATAATGGCATTTTCAAATATTGCTTAACTCATTTTACAGTAACATTATTGGCTTTTATTTATTTATTTTTTTCATTGAGTGCAGACAGACTGTTCTTGCCATGCTCTCTTGGGTGCTGAAGCCAAGCCTTGGACACCTGGCATGGGTGCACAGGCTGTAATGGGCCATGGCCTCATCAACTATCTCAGCTCACCCTCCCTCAGCTTGGACAGTTTGATGTTATTCCAGCCGCACCCAGTGACCCACTGGTAGTAGCCTGATCATCAGTTAAAGGAGGGCTTTACAAGAATCTGGAGCAATTACTAAAACAATACATGAAATAACTCTGGCTAGCATGTCAGAATTGGATCAGTGTTATTTCTGGTGGGTCTTGCAATCTGGTAGAGGATGAGTTAAGTAAAAGGTGTCTGGCAGTGAACTGTTCTGTCGTGATGTGAAGCAGGTAGGCTGGTCTATGCACGATGCTGGCATGGTCATGCAGTTGGCAGGATTTACTTGCAGCAGAGGACAAGGGTCACTCCTCGTGCAGGGGTGTTCTTCTACAGAGAGGCTTTGGCCTTGGAGTTGTTCAGATATCACAAACTGAGCAAGTTGCCCAGCGTGGATCAGGTACTTTGGCTATTTGCCACAACAAATACGGGGCCCTAATTATCCTATAAATCAGCAGTTGTCATATATTTTCTTGCAGTCTGCTATTGTGTGTACAGTGCTGACACAATAAAAGCCAGGCCCCCTTCTGACATAAGCCTGAAAGCCGCAAAGAAGGGAGGACGAGGGTTTGTGAGTTTATGGGAATGAAAGATACGTTCAGTCAGGTGGGGCCAAAATGACGCTTGGCCTTTCCTGACCAGCAAAAAACAGAGCGTGAGCAATAAAAGACTGACAGCGGACTGAAACACATCACAGTTTAATCCAAATCAACAAGCTCTGCCATGGCCTTCCTGTTCCTTTCAATAAGACTTTGAAGGATTTGAATATATTCCAAAGCTATCCAGTCACAGCATATTTATGTATTTACCTAAAGTCTGGAGTGCTGCTTTTTTCCCCTCCCTATCGTTGCAATCGGGTGTTTACCTTGTCGTCTCTGTAAGATTCATCTGATTATCAAAAGACTGAAAAAGGAAGGCAGGCATTTTCCTCAGTGATGAATTTCCTCTGGTTTCTTGCGTTTTCCCTCACCTTTCACCACAAGTCTAAGTACTGTATAAGCTATGCTGTAATGCCGCAATTATCCACCCATCTACAGCTAATCAGGCATCGAGCATTCGTTATTAATTTTAACGAGTCTGGGGGAAATGTTCTCAGCCTGAAAAGCTGAAGTAGATCTCTCTTCTGCTTTGTTTCCTGTTTGCAAGTATACCATTAAGCGCTCCAAATGGCCAACGCGCTTTGTGTGCAGATGAGCGCTTGATTACACATTCTTTTTCTGATACGAGAAGAAGCCGTGTTCCCCGTGGACTCGCTGAAGATGGAGGATCTGTGCGGATAATTGCTGTTAAGCAATCTTTAAGATCTTGAGCCTCACTTTCCGCTAATTTGTCTGCTTTTCTTTCTCTGCTTTTTGTCCATCTTAGACGTGGATGAATGCAGCAAGGATGATGTGTGCATCCGAGGAAAGTGCATCAACGGCGAGGGCTCGTTCTTGTGCTTGTGCGAGGCTGGCTTCAAATTCAACACCGATACGGCTGATTGTGAAGGTAAGACTGATCAAAACTTCCTTTTGTTTTCAAGTTGTATTTGTCACAGTTGTTATTGACCCCTACCTCTGCCCAGAAGTTTCATCTGTCTGACTAAAACAACATGTCAGCTTTAGCTATTTGATTGTCACGCTACATTAAGGCATACGCAGTACAGCACAGTTGGATATGATTGATTATCTATAGCACGTCAGGCTCCAGTGAAAGTGTCCAAGCCTGGCTTAGAGGCTTTCCTCCGTGGTCTTGGGACTGAGGGGTGCCTGGATTACATGGCTGGAGCCCTCAGCTCCCTCTCCCCAGTGGGAAGTATGAATGACCCCATTGTGAGCAGGAGGTGTTTCTCCCTCTGGAACGTCTCCCTTTAGCTCCTTCACAAGTTCTTTGGTTGCTGTGATAATATTGTTCTTGGCCATTCCCTTTGCCTGCTGCATTTACTGAGGACAGCTACACCGCAGGCCTGCTGGCCGACTCCTGCTTTGCAGCCATTACACCGGGAGCAGAGGAACAGTGGTGGGAATGCGTGTTTGCGTGCGGGGGTGCGCGCATTTGTGTCTAATTGCACATGTGGTTACGTTTGTGCCTCTATTTGTCAGTTACTGACAAACATCTGTCTCTCTCTCTCTCTTCTTCTTCTTCTTCTGTATAGACCAGAACGAGTGCAAGGACTTTGGTAGCTCAGTGTGTGGCACCTGGCGCTGCGAGAACACAATTGGCTCTTACCGGTGCTTCGCGGGTTGCCAGCCTGGCCTTGAGGGAGAACTCGAGACAGGCTGTGGTGAGTTTTTTTAGAATTGCACTGTACATAAAAAGGCTAGCACGCTCAAACGCTCCATGGCTGTAGTTTAATATTCAAATCAACTCACCACCACACCGGTCTCTCACCCCTTCATACATATCACGTTGGCATGCACACATAGGGACAGATGCAAGTTAAAAGCTATCAAGTCCTCTAGGTTTTCCTGCACAAATGGCCATCATCGAAGATAATGAGAAATAGCCCAATACTGAGGCCTTTTGAAGACAATACCACACTGTCATTAGAAGCCAATTGTAAGGCCAGAAGCTGATAGAAGTCTTATTCATCTGAAAGCAGAACTAATGAAGCACTCTGGCAGAGACCCAAAGTAGAACCTGATCAATGCAGTTCTTCTAAGAGAAGAAAGATAAGATTTTCAGGCCTGCTTACTGTTTGTCAGCCCCATTGTAGAGAAGCCACAGTCACCTGGCATTGGCTGGGTGGGTTTGTACTTGTGAACACAGCTAGCCAACAACAACAGGCACTAGTCCATGACTTCCAGAGTCCATGAAGATTTATGTATTTCCTGGCAGGGCTGAACAACTTGGGCTTAAGACATTTGCAAAGTTTGTTGCACAACAAATTGAATTCTTTTCTCTTTATTTTGTAGAGTGGTGTTGCTTGTCTTTGTCACTCTCATAGCACCATAAAATAACAAACGGGGTTTATGAGTGACAACAAAAAAAAGGTCTAGATATTTTCCTCATGTTTAGAGAGGATTCAGACAGTCACTAGAGAGTGACAGGCGAAGAAGGGAAAGCAGACTGACAGCATCAGAATGGAATGATGTGTTGGACCGTGGATTGAAGCTGTGGGTGTTTGTGGCCGATTGTGTGTGCATGTCAGCATGACTCTGTGTGTGTGTGTGTGTGTGTGTGCACATCTGTGGTTAAGTGTGGGGTTTTCTGTTTTTTTTTGGCATCCTCCCGTGTGTGTTTGTGTTGGAGAAAGAGAAGCAGAGAGACGGTGGTGGTTGCAGAGATGCACACAGGGCGGAGTGTGGCTTCACATCTTCTCATGACCCAAAGTTTTTATTAGACTATCAAGTGATGGCGCTCTGGAGAGAAAAATGCTGCTGCGGGCAGTGTTGACCGGTGACCGATCGCACCTCTGCTCCCCGCCCCCACCCCCTGTCTGCCACACTGATCTTGGCTATGTGTGGCTGCCTCCTCACTGCACTTTATGATCTTGTCTGTCTGGCACTAAAGAGTGCAGAGGCCTTTAGTGCGATAAGGGTTGACTGAAACCAGCTGCTCACCTCTGCTCTTTTAACGTCAGAGTCAAAACACTGCTAAGCAGCTCACACAGGTTAGATTTGCATCAGTGCTTTCTGTGCATTAGGGTGTAAGCCTGCCATGATATATACCTTTTATTTAAATAACCTCATGTGCCATTTAGTTGCCTTTAGTGTGATTATTCTTTTTATACCTTTATTTGCCCAAAAAAGTCAAACTCATGATGCTTAATAAAGTTCTAAGTTTTGAAGTTGTGCAGGAATCTAGCAGAGAAAACCAAGGAGAAATCTCAAACAGACATGTGGGGACTCCACACAGAACTGCCGGGGTTTGAACCGCTTGGTCTGATTCCACTTTTGAGCCACTCACACGGGCGCTAACATGTCTGACCTGCTCCCTAGGAGTCCTGAGATGTGGCCTGATTAGAAAATCTTCTTTTATAGTTCCACAAAACTCTGTTTATCTCATCTCTATGGGTGCTTGACCATCCTTCTCCTGTTGCTATGTTGTGATGCTGTTTTCACTAGATGCTACAACAAACACTCACACAGCTCAGCGTTGACTCACAGCCCCGGGTTGAGAACCAAGCCCTCTTACGTTTAAAATCACTCAGCACTACACACAATAGTGGCTTGTTTCACCTCGCGAATGGAAGTTTTGGGAGATTCTGCCATCACCTCAATAAAAATTTTTTAAAAAAAGCCCAAGGATGGAGCTCAATTACTCCTGGGCATTTTTTGGTGGCTTGTAAAAAAAAAAAATCATCAAATATTTAAGAAGAGACCAGACGCTGTAATTTGCAGTTTCTGCGAGGGGGTATTGCTTTATTTTTACTCACCCGTTTTCGAAAGGGGCAGCGGTTGTCGTTGGCTCTGCTCCCTGCACTCATTTAGATTTAGAGGCCGTGACAAAAAAGGGGGCTTTTTTTTTTTACCACAGCAAATGCCACCGCAACTTCGCTATAAGGTCTACGCTCAAATCTAACACGATGCCGTACATAGTGCTCGGACGCATGCGTGTATGTGTGCTGCAGATCATTGTTCTTAGCTTTAATTCACCATCACGCTCGTAAATTCCCCCCGAGCTATGCCTCGTCTTTAATAAGGCTTTTACCCAAGGGCGGAAATTGTCTGCGGTCGCACTCTTGCCAGCCTCCCACCCCTGTAAATGTATAGAAATCTGAAGACTTTAACATGTGTGTGACTCCTTGTGCAGTTGTACTTTCTTTTTAAGATGTACACTGGTCACACCACGGGTTGGTCATCAGTGTAGTTATCCCAGGACCGGTTGTTGATGTAATATCTGATAAAGCCCGCAAACATGCTTCCCTGAAGGCAAATACTTCACCTTATCCTTAACCAATCATGTGTGAAATAACCTCTGCATATGGGTCCAATCAGACAAGGGGTTGCCCGGAGAACAACGGGGAAGTGTGGACTGTGGCGAGGTGAGTCAACAGTCATTGATGTATCCTTGTATTCTCTTTGCCTGCCGCCATGTGCTTCAGTTTAACACATGGCACAGAGACCAGTTTTTAACACTCCTCCACACCCAAATCCACCATAACCGGATCCAGGAAGCATGTCCTCGCGGGTCAGGCCATTAGAATAGGTTGTTTTTGGGCCTGTGCTGCCCCTTCATCTCAGCTTTTCCTATATCAGCTGAACTTCTCAGAGTATTTCCCGCCTCACTTCTTCCCCCCAGGCAAATTACAGCGCTGCATGTGTTCTGACATAACTGATGATCGCATGGAAAGACTAAGAAAGGCAACCCCATGTCCTGCTAGTGTGTGACTTGCTCTTGGTGGAGTTATCTCATGCTGTAATATTCATTTTTTCCCACAAATCATTAGTGCTGTAATTATCACGCTGGCTCTGTCTTTGGTTGACAGATCTAAATGGCTGGTCAAGTAATGCAATCACTTTTAAACACTGCAAAAAAGATGGGTACAGCGAATGACAAAATTCATTACGGTTTTGTTTTGGTCTAGATTTTCTTGTTCCTCCCAGAGATGATACTTTGATTGCATCTCATCCCAACATGCGGTTTGCAGCAGATTTTCTTCCATGTCACACACGAATGAAAATCTGCCTTCAGACACTGATTATTTCTTATATTAGCAGAGAGCTTTCATCGACTTCCCTCCCCGGACCTCCCAGCTGGTCTCTGCTGTCAATTTCAACATTCCTAACTCCACTTGAGCTCTTCACACTTGAGAAAAATGTTCCTTAAACTTTGATATACAATATTTTTTCTCCCCCCTTAATAGAGGAACACGGCTAACTAGGCCTTGGAGATGTTATTCCCTAAAATGTATTTTTTCAATTGTGTGCAGTCCCTTAAAGTATTCAAAAGCACATCCAGTAAGTTGGCGGTTCTTAGTATGTGTCCATCCATTTGAGCCCACAAGTCTATTCTAGCAATTTCGGTCCTCCTCAGCCTTTCCAGTGAAACATTTTGCAAATGACAAAGGCAATTTTGTCTTCTCCACAGTTTTATTAGCTGGTGGGAGACCCTGTCTCTGACCCCTGAGGCATGTTAGAGAAATGTCCAAGTCAGGACAGAAACACTGGCAGAGGACTAGTTCCCCCCAATGAGCCTGAGAAAGGAGATTTCTGCGTTGGACGATTGGAGGAGAGGACGGGGCCCCGGCCAAGCGTGCTGTTCAAATCCGATGGATTGCGGTTTCTCT
>VUQR01035067.1:23642-38609 GCA_015108515.1 Hemichromis elongatus | reverse complement strand
CGATGGAGATGCACGTCTTTTCAAAAAAGGCATGTTTAAGTGGAGTAGTTTAAGTCAAGAGCTCAACTGAATCTGGAAAAAAACAACAACAAGCTTTTAGGCAGTAACAGTGTGTGCGCTCTGCAAAATGATAGTGGTCACTTAGTGCTGCTTGGACGCAAATTAAAACATTAAATAATTTATCAAGATTTACTAATAAGGAAAAGTCATTTCCACACAGTGAAGGTTTGCGCGAGTCAGGCGGTATTTATGTGATAGAATTAGCTCGTAAAGCAACCCAAAGGGCAGTAAATCTGGTCATTTTGTTTCCCAAATATTTACCCATTCCTTTTTAATGAGTGCAATGATTTAATTAAACATACCAAATATAAATAAATGCGTAATAGCTGAGTAAGTGTGTGTGTGTGTGTGTGTGGGGGGGGGGGGGGGTATTTAAAGTGTTTAGGAGAAAATTATTAATATCTTAAAAGAAACTACGCGATTAAAAATGGGTTGTATACACGGATCCGAGCAAGCAGAGTCACCCCGCTTTCGACCTTGAGTACGCAGGGGATCTCAAGGTCAAGCCCCCAACTGACCATCAGTTGGGGGCTTGAGAGAGCTTCGCGTGCCACCGGCAGCCCAAAAGTGGCCAAGTAAAGACTCGTGTTTACGGAGCGGAAGAGTCTGTTTCCTGCCTTTAACAAAACCCAGACTCCCAGAGAGTGTCAAGGAGCTACTCGTTGATGAATGCGACTCCCCAATACATCATCTTCATTTCTGAATCGTCTTGATAGCCTCGGTAAGGTCGAGTCCACAGCAGAGGTCAGAGAGGATACAGGCTGCAGAAGCCTAAGCGTTAAAACGTTTTTTAAAGAGATTTTAAAAAATAAATAAAAAACACAAAACAAAAAAAAAAAAATCTGCTTTCTGTGGGAGTCAAATTTCAATCACTCCGCACAATTCACTTTCTGGTGAGTTCTTCAAAGTTAGTGTTTTGTCAAGCAGCGCTTAACGTGTCTCTTCTTGTTTCCCTCCTTATCTCCATATTTCTGGCAGTCTAACGTATGCTGAAGCAGGGCTTCGGTTCAGAGCGGCATCAGAGGGGCAGGTGTACAGTACACCACTTACATACAGGGCTGTTTATCAAGCACAGAGCACAGAACAGACGTTTGAAGAAATGACGATATTTATCATTCATCGCTGCTTCTGGAAAAGGGGGTTTGTGTCTGACTGGTTCATGCAAATAGCTGTTTTTATGACTTGATTGAGTTGTGTAGAAAAACACTTACAATCCTTCTACAATGGAGGTGATTATTAACAGGCTCTACCAACAGCCTGTGTGTGTGACGGGGAACTCAAGTGTGATTATCCATTTGTCTTAAAGTGCTCTTAATCAGCCAATAACAACAATAGATTGCTACTTTAGGATAATAGATTAGCTCAAGTGCGTTTTCCCCAATGTCCAACAAGTCCAACAAGATTATTTAACTGGGTGTGACGGCTTTCCCCATCGTCTTGCATTAGGGTACGTAATATGTAAATAATGAGGATGTGCATTAAAAAAAAAAGACTTGAAAAGGTTATGAGAGCAGATACAGAGTGTGTCCCCGTCATGTAGCTTATAATGAACTTTCAGTTTTCCTTTCATGGTCAACAGAAAGAATGGCAGTGGACCAAACCGTTGTGTGGCAGTAATGTCTCAGTTCTTCTAGGTCCCGGAAGGTGAGTCTTATCAGCAACCCATGTGATGGTGTCAGTAGCCAGGACCCAGACTGTGCTATTGTGCCCCTCCTGCCTGGGACCGAGTGACGGATGACAGCACCTTCTCATTGGAGGAAATGAGGAGGCCAAAGGCGAGCCCCTGCAGGGCCAGATTTTTCAGCATAAACCCTGTTCTCACCTATTTAGTTTGGACTCTGGTAGAGCCATATAGTCCACAATGGCATGCCTGTGATAATAGTTAACACTCCCTCAGGGCTCATTGTGTTAACTAGGTTAGGAAAAAAGATACGCTAATTAGCTGGTTTGTTTGAAAGACTGT
The DNA here is from genome assembly GCA_015108515.1 of Hemichromis elongatus. NCBI lineage: Eukaryota > Metazoa > Chordata > Actinopteri > Cichliformes > Cichlidae > Hemichromis > Hemichromis elongatus. The sequence goes on along the minus strand of VUQR01035067.1, from coordinate 36,586 downwards.
GAGAGGGTGATTTGTTTGAGAGCTGACACCTTGTTCTGTGTATCACAGTTCTAACTTAGAGACCATGAAAAGAGGAAGTGAGGTCAGGCCAGTCTGGATCCCCTGCCCTTTGCCCTCCCTTGGGCCTCATAAATTAGGCTGCTGTAATTCCCTCCCAGGCGGCCTTGCCCCAGCAGGTGTGTGTTTGTATATATGAGTGCTAACAGGGGGGATGTAAGGGTTGTAATATCTATGATCTACGGTGTTGGGAATGTAGTTTGGGAGGAAACAAGCAACCTAAATATGCTTATCCTCTCTGCTGCCACGCAGTCAATGTAGATAAAGACAGTGCGGGGAGGCGGTCTTTCAAATGAGAGGATGTGTGCGCCTCTAGCTGCTTATATATGCTGTCCCACTTGGCTAGAGCTGGTGAAAAATTTAAAAAAAAATTATCAAAAGGTTGAATCAAGTTCAGCTTGCTGCTGGAGGAACTCTCTCTAACTTGCTGAATCAGTAACAGCTCTCTTGGGGAGGACAATGTTACCATAAAATAAAAATATGCGTGCATCCTGGCTTCCAGAGGTAAACATCCTTGAGAGAAAATATTAGTGTCTATCCAGCAACCGCGGTGGTATTTCTATCAAAGTGACAGACTGTTTTGGCAAATATCTGACTAGTTATCAATAAAGTCCCATTTTTGTAAATACTAACTGTATAAAATATCTAACAATGCAGCTTCAGCACACAGTGGGTGTTGGCAATGCTGATGCTCAGATTAACCATGAGGATCAAAGCTGATCAGGGCTTCAATTGGAAAGCTTTGCTACAAGCCCCAGCGCTGGCAGGCGTCCATCTTCATATATGAAGATACAGAGTCCCACATCTGTAGCTGACCCTGGACTTTGACCTCCATGCAAGAGGGAGAATGAAATCAGACGGTCTCCCCATCTGGATTCAATCTAAAATATAATTAGAAGTCATGAAAGATAAAGTTTGGTTTAACTGTCACTTATCATTTTTGTGTCACTTTACCTAACGCAGACAAAAAATCAAGTAGTTTGGGTTAAAAAAAAAACAAAAAACGTCTTCCACTTCCTGTCTTTGTGTCTTAGCATGCATATTTGAATAAAGCCAAAGTGCTTGAGTCGGTCAAAAGACAAAATCAATCAAGTAAAGCAACACAACGTAGACCTTGTGTTTGAGGTTCCACCCAGCGTGAAGGCCACATCAGTGAAAAACAATGAGACACAACCATTTTTAATATTCCTTCCCAGTCCTGTTACAAAGTACACCCAATGATTCAATAGCTTGCAGAGCTCCTTTTAGAAGCACTAACTTGAAGTTTTCATTTTCTGTTTAACTTTATCAGTCTCTGACATCGCTAAGAAAGAATTTTGACTCACTCTTCTTCAAAGTGTTGCTTCAGTTCATGTTTGCGAGCACTCTTAAGATCCCTCTATACTATTTCAATCAGACTGAAGTCTGGGCCAATTCAACGCCTTGATTCTTTTTTTCTTTTTCATCCCTTCTGCTGTAGATTTGCTGCTGTGCCGAGAATCGCCGACTTGTTTTAATGACCCAGTTTTAGCCAAGCTTTAGCGTTTAGACAGATGGCCTAACATTTGTTTCTACAATATTTTGGCATTCAGAGGGCTTCATTGTCGACTCAATGAGTGCAAGCTCCAACTCTGTAAACCCAAACCGACCTGTCATGTCCTTTTTTAGAGAGACCAGGAAACTCTTCCAAACAAGCTATACACGTCCAGTCTTTTCATTATTGTCGTGACCTTTAACATTTAACATGCTAACTGAGACCTGTTGAGTCTGAGATGTAGCTTTCCAGTCTTCTGCAGTTTCTCTGAATTTTTCACAGGACTGCATACTGCCCTGTGTACACTTTCTTATTCATTGTATGTGAATGTGCACATACCAACATATAAATATAGATACTCAAGCAAAATAGCTAAGGATTTTTAATCATTCGTTTTAATTTAACTCTATATTTTTGGAAATGTTTGATTATCTAACACAAATTTCAGGAGAAGACTGACGCTGTCATGTAAAATAAATATAGGACTTCCTGTATCTAATTATTATTTGTTTCCAGCAGTTGTGTTAAGTTAACTGCTGGCAGTTTGCCTTTTTCTGTATTGTACATTCGGAAGAGGACTATATATCTTCTCATCCAGCTAAAACACGCTCCCTGTAGAGCTTAGGTGTTCTTTTATTTTGCATGAGTGGCAGTCTTATTTAATCAGGCTTCTTTCAATGGTCTGTAGCCCTTATCCCAGTAAGTTTACTTTTTGCCTCCATGTTTTTAACTGTGGAAACAATGCGCCTCCAGCTGTGAGATCCATATATTTGAACCTTTGGAACATACAGACCCCATCCAAGGCGATATTAGGCATGAGATCTCTGATATTTTGGGTCTTCCAATATAATTCAACTAAGCTTGCACTTGGATGTATTCTTGTCTCATACTAATTCACTGAATCCAGTTGTAGCCTGTCATCTTTTGTCAGGAGAGTAGAAATCTGCATGAACATTTAAAAAAAGAAGCAGATTTCATGTCATGATATTAAATGGAGCACAACAGACAGTTGCAACCTGAACTTGCACAGACATACGCTCATGCACTCTGGTTGGAATGTAGTCTGACACAGAGATTACTGATATCTATTACTGCATGCACGGTCCGTCAGTCACTGATGTGCACAGGGAGCAACAGGGAGGTCCTGTGCTCTTTGTTGTTGCTGTGTCTAATTCCTTGTTAGAGAATTGATGACACTGTCTTTAGAAAACAAACAAGGCAGGAGACAAAAAAGGTGGTCACTCACCACAGCTCTCTGACCCAGAGACAGCGAGGCCAGAGCAACATATGCACGGTGCTGAAACTTCACCCTAGGAATGCACAGCGGTGTGTGCGCACACGCTCTTGTTTGTGTTTCAGTGATACCACAGCTGGAATGTGACTGTCTTGTGCCTGAATGTGTGCCTTTGTGTGTTTCAGTGTCAGAAGTTTTAAAGAGACAAAAAAAACAAAACAGATTAAACAAAACCTCATTCACACTTTGCCTCTTTGGTCATATTTGTGTTACTCTGCTGGATGCCAAAACAAATGTTCCGTGTTTCATTCTCAGGTAAATGCAGAGAAAGTGCAGGTGAATGTTGGGCTGAGTAATTGATCGATCTAGCTGTGACACACTCTCTTTGGAGAAACTGTCTTGCCAGAGGCTACTTCTGTCACTCCCTGCTCTGACTCACACTTCACATCACAGCCCAGATCGTGGCCCTGGGCCTCCTCTGTATGCACACACTGAGCCCCGCCCCAGGCCCCCAAGCCTTGTTCTGGGAGCTCAAATCCCATAATTGCAGGGCTGACAGTGATAGCTAACATACAAGACACCCTCACCTGGTTGGAAAGAATGAAAACATCTACTGTCAGCGCGAAGTGAGGGGTTGAGTGGGGGTGGGACCAAGTGGTGGGGAAAGTTAGCAACATGGGGGACAAAACACTGGGGAAAATAGTAACTGAGTGTTGTGTGATAGCAAGCTCTGGGATTAACTGTAGCACTTTGACTAGGTATGTTTTTGTAAGGGGTTCATAAGGCTTAACCAAAGATATATAAATGCTTAAATAATGATTTGTCCATGGCTGAAAGATCAGAAGTTAGACTTTGTTGCTAGTTATTAAAAATATTTTATTTTTTAGGAGGAGTGGGGTGGGTGTGGGTAATGGGGGATGCAGATTGTGAAAATACATTCGACAAATGTGTATGCTCTAAAAACTTAACATTCACACTTAATTAATCTAACAACCATGAGTTTGTATTAGGAGGAATACTTACAGTGTTGCAGAAAGTTGATTCAGTTTCTCTAGATGCAAGAATCCAGACAAATACCTGGGAATTGTCTTGAGCAAGGAGCAAGACAATACCCACTGTGCTCATTGTACCCACAAAAGCACAAGGATGCATGCAAACTAAAACACAGTAACAGGCCTCTGTAGTTCCAGAATCCTTCTCGATGTGAGGAGAAAGAGCTAACCACTGCTAACCTCTGCTAACCAGTGCTTCTCTGAGTCATTAGGCATGAATGGATGGATTCCGCAATCGTTTTTTAAAACGTTTTTTTTTCTGGTTAACTGTACGAACAGAAGCAACATTTTAAAACAATACTGGTATATTATCAGTTTATACCAATATATATTTAAGAATATTTACACCTGTGTACATATATAGCACATGACTTAATGATAATATTAAATTTCTGCTGCTTGTATTTAATCTTGTTCTGTTTTTTAATTGTCTCTACTAATTACTGAGAGAGAGAGAAATCATCTACGTATATCAATGACATGTTTCATTATACCCATTGCCAACTTTGTCTGTCTTTTGTTTAGCGCTGGGCAAATATTTTGCACAATTTGTAAGAACCTCTTAATGAAGATGTCATCCAGCTGCAGCTAAAATCAAGGCAGGTTAAAAAGAGCAAAGCTGCAGGAGCAAAACAAAGAAAAAAAACAATGAAGTAGAAATAGTTTAGGATGACAGTTGTCAGTGCATCTATCACCATATGTGAGCTGCTTCAGATTTGGTGGTGTCATTTGAGCCATTGTTGGTATAGAAATATAATAATAGTCTTAACTTCACTGGCTTGGTTCATGTGGTGCCCTCTATTTTATCTGACAGAAACATTGACAGCAATTAACAACGTATAACTTCTCCTTGCACTAGGATTACCACTATAACTGGTTTGTCACAAAATATTAAAGAAATAATGCTTGGGTTATGTTCTTGTTGCACCTTTTGCAAAAAAGGCTAAAATTCACACTTGTTAATGTGAGAAGAGAAACATTCCTAATCTGGAAAAGAATGTTAAAAAAAGCAAAAACAAAACTTGAATGAGTATTTACATATTTTTTCCTTAGATTGCCTATACTTTATAAAATAATATAGTTCTTTATAAGATATTTTGTTCAAATTATTCCACATTGCAAATTACTATCAAGGACATGCAAGTGTGATTTTTATGTTGTCCATGGAGAAAGTGGAGCTAAATTGTACTTTGTACTCTAATCGACATTTTAAACTATAACAGTCCATCAGTGCATAATAATCTCATTGCATTCTTCATGCGTTAAATTTAATCTTAACATGCACTTTAAATTCGATATGTTAAATATGTCTTTCAGTTAAATAAAGTAGAGAAAAAGGAAAAAAATATTTTAAAAAATGTAACTAGCATAAAAAAACACTCAAAGCCAGCACATCAGCACTAGACAAATATGTCTATTTGATTTCACCCTACATAAACTTTCATAACCCATCATTTATAAGATGTTAATATGTCATATTGCGAAACTGTTTAACTACAAAAACTAAGGTCGAGCAACTGCACTCTTATTTACCAGACAGAAAACACCCTCCTGGTCGGGGAGAGCAGGCTGGAGTGGCCTTCATTTATCAACCACTTCAGCTCCTGCAGACAGCTGTGGGGAGAGCACAGAGGAGCCAGTGTGTTTACACCACAGCTCAGCCGAAGCCCTCAGGACAGAACAGATTAGGACACTTGCACATATTCGTCTGCAGAGTGTGGTGACCTAAGCATGATAGCTGTCTGTACAGCGTTCATATTGACATTTATGATGAGGATGTGTTTTCTTATACTGATGCATATACTGCAATCAGTCTGTGAGCTGCGACCTTAATTTGTGTTTAATTATCTAATAATGAAATACTTCTTTCTGTACCAACTCATGCCAACCAAAGCTCTGGTTAGACGCTCTTGATATGAGCTTTAAAGCAGGTTTATAGCACCACCTTGTGTCATAGAAATTAAATGCGCTAATCTCCTGCACCGCCCACTCGCAGCGATGCTTTCTCAACGCCACACATTAGCTGGGGGATTTGTCAATCCCCTGCCCGCGGCGTTCATTGGGCAACAGCGCCTGTGCGTTTGTTTTATTGACCTTTGAACTGACAGGGATCAACGGCGAGAGCGATTTCTATTGGTAAATCCACTCACACCCACTTTGCAGAGACCAAATCCAAGTTGAAGGTGAAAGTCTTCCATCATCCCGCTCAGCCAGCTGATCAAGTGACAGCTCGTCTTTTCGTGCTGCCACAGTCTCCCACAGTCCAAAAAAGTAAACAAATAAACCATATATATATATATATATATTCTTTTTTTAAAAATGTCGCTGTTTTCTGAAGTCCCCCAGGCTGCCCCTGTGGCTGTCTTCAAGCTGACGCAGGATTTCAATAACGACCAGTTTCCAAATAAGGTGAACCTCGGAGTAGGAGGTAAGTTGTGCATTGCTGTCAGTCATTCATTGTTGGAGCGGAAACGTTCTCCAGTTCTCCAGCCTGTCTTAGACTGAATTCATCCATGTCTGTATGATGGTGCCCTCATATGAATTTCTAACAAGTTGTTGTCATTATAATCAGAAGGTGACACAAATTCACTTGCCTGTAACCTCAAACTAAGCCCAGCAGTAGTCAAAGGAGCCTGCTGACTGATATCTGAGCTGTAAAATCTAAACAGAGGCTATCTAGATGTAGATTTTAATTAGTTTAGTATACCAGGCAGTCCAGAATGGTGATGGCTCACCTGCGCTGTAATTATTGCTATTGCTTTAATTCATTTTTGGATTAACGTAGAGGCTGTGAGGATCAGTTAATCTGACCTCACTACAAGCTGCTCAGTCATCACACACCCACCAAATACTGATTCTCTGTTGATAATATATCTTTGTTCTGCAATTAGTGTGACACTGAGAGCTGAATCATCTCTGTCCTCTGCTATCCTGCTCCTCTCACGCAGCAGACTAGGCAGCTGATTGGATTACTGTTCTGTCATTACGCAAGAACAAGCAGTAGTGTAAATTTATTACAGCTTAGTCGTGCTTCTCTCCAAAACAAACCATTGCCACATTTCGTCCTTGAGAGCAGCTGTTTTTTGTGCTAACCTCTCTGCAAGGAGCCTTAATTGTCACTGCTTGCATTGCACAGGAACAGCGTGAGAAGCATTGATCGCTTACCTCTGTTTTGGCAGGACAAGGATACCTGAGTCCAGCGATTAGCTGAGGAGGCTGAGGCCTCGTAATCCCTTTCTTTCTCCAGACGGTCAGCCGCTTCATGGCAGCTGGGAAATGTAGGCCACACATTTCTCAGCTGCCTAGTACAACATACTTATGTTTTTTAAAAAAACACCTAAATCTGCAAAAGATCCTTCAAGGTTCAAGGTTACTTTAATTATACCCATATGTAAATTTGTTTGACAGAAAAATGATAGCATTTGGCATCAAAACACACACCTTTGACTAAAAGGATTTTCTGCTTTTCGGTGACTTTGGCGCGATGTTGTCGTCATTAGTTCAGGTGTTCTAAATCTTATTTTAGATTTATTATTACAGATAATCAGTGCCTTTCCAGCTAGTGGACATAAAAGAAAGAAAAAGATTAGTGTAGATCGTCAACATTACCTGGCTAAAGCACCCAAAGATAATGACAGTGCACGCCTGTCACAAAACCCTGTGATCTTTGCACTTCTATTATGACTCAAGAGTGACTGGACCCATAAACTCACAAACATCAGGATTACCAAGGTACAGGTGTTAAGCTCGCAAGCTAACCATTTATACTGAGCAATTTAAATTTGTTTAAGGAAATGTTATATTTAATCTCACTTAGAGGTTTCATTTTGCTTAAAACTCACTAATAAACAACATATCAATCTAGGAGGGAAGGGCCAATTCTTATATAATTAAGCCTCTCTTTCACTTTTCTCTATAACATTAAATTGCATTGTTTCTTGCATTGTTCCTATCGGACAGATGAAGGCCAGCCCTGGGTTTTGCCGGTGGTGAAAAAAGTGGAGAAGATCATTGTGCATGATGACAGGCTAAACCACGAGTACCTGCCCATCCTGGGCCTGCCCGAGTTCAGATCCTCAGCCTCCAAGATTGTGCTGGGAGACGACAGCCCTGCCATCCAGGAAAACAGGGTTTGTGGAGTAAAAAGCCATATATCGCACTCTTTGAATTTCTAATGTTATTACATTTAAACTGACTGTTCGAATGTGGCTGCCAGGTTGGGGCTGTCCAGTGTCTGGGTGGTACGGGTGCTTTGAAGATAGGCGCTGAGTTTCTAAGGCGATTCTACAATGGGAGCAACAACACCAGAACACCCATCTATGTGTCTGCACCTACCTGGGGTACACTCAAGCACACACACAAACAAGCAGCAAAGTAGCACACACTTGTAACGGACTCTGAATAATTTACAGGTTGTTTTGTGAACTTTCCATAGACTTTAAACTGTAGTTGTTGATAAAGTGTTCTATTGATAAATGTCGTCTTTACAGCCACATGTTATCAGTGAGCTTGGCTGTATTGCTAAATCGGATTTGAGGAGCATTTAAAAAAAACAATATTCACTCTTTTATCTAAATGAAGCGATGATTAAAAGCAAACACTGGCCTCAGAGTTTTTTTTTTTTCTCAGAAAATCACAATGCTGTGTTCAGCAGCGCCGGCTTCGAGGATGTCCGTCCGTACAAGTACTGGGACGCGGAGAAAAGAGGCCTTGATTTGTCCGGCTTCCTCTGTGACTTGGAAGTAAGTACTGTGTGACAGGGTACTCTGCACTTCCTGCTTCATTTAGTTCTTCTGGACTTCACATTTCTTCTTCATGTCTCCATTTCCCACAGAGTTGTCCAGAGCACTCAGTCTTTGTCCTGCATGCTTGTGCCCATAATCCGACAGGCACAGACCCCACACAGGAGCAGTGGAAGCAAATCGCTGAAGTTATGAGGGTAACTTGCGTATAAAGTGCATGCAAACATATACAAAGTTATACAAAGTGTCTGTACTGTGGTCTGAACTGCCACCACTGGCAAAGGTGTTATTTTAAACAAGATATTATTTTGCATGCACAGTGTTAATCGCAGTGTGATAACCCTTTGATCTGTTATCCTGTTCTCTCCCAGAGGAGGAAGCTGTTTGCGTTCTTTGACTCGGCTTATCAGGGATTCGCCTCAGGTAGTCTGGAGAAAGATGCCTGGGCGGTGCGCTACTTTGTTTCCGCGGGCTTTGAAATGTTTTGTGCTCAGTCGTTCTCCAAGAACTTCGGACTCTACAGTAAGTGATCCTGCATGTATAAAGGGTGCTTAAGGATGAAACTACAGAAAATCCCAGGCTAAACCAACTGCAGGGATTAAACATTGCAGGAAGAGTAATCTTAATATACACTGGTCTTATTTTCAGACTATGCGGAGTATGATGTGCACAGAATACATCAAAATAGGTTAAAGTTAAAGAATAGCCACAAAATTCACATTTATCAAAGCCTCAGATTCATCAGAGGAGGAGCTGTTTATCAGATATTGCACCTAGAGACAAGCTAATAGGTATTAGCTGCCGTATTTTTCAACTGGGACATGTTTTTATCCCATCAGATGAGCGTGTGGGCAACCTGACCATTGTGGCTCGCAATGCAGATAACCTGAAGCGAGTTCTCTCCCAGATGGAGAAGATTGTCAGGATCACCTGGTCCAACCCACCATCTCAGGGAGCTCGCATTGTCACCATCACGCTTACCTCACCTGAGCTTTTTAGTGAATGGTAAGTGTAACTTTAGCAGTGATGACTCATACCTGTGCATGAGGCAATATGAAAAAGCAGTCGATGTTAGACATGCAAAGAGTGTTTTCGTTCTTTGCCTTTAGGAAAGAGAATGTGAAGACCATGGCTAACAGGGTCTTGCTGATGAGGTCTCAGCTGAAAGCTAAGCTCCAAGCTTTGGGGACACCGGGGACCTGGGACCACATCACAGACCAGATTGGCATGTTTAGCTTCACAGGCCTCAACCGTGAGTACAGCAATCACTTCCTACTGCACACAATCACAGCTCTGCAAAAACGCACATTCCACTAGAAGCTAGTCATATTAATTAAAAATTCCAGGGCATCTGAGTTTTAGTTTTAGTTTTTTGGGGACAATTTTAAAAGGATCTTAAAAAGATACAGTAAGTAACACTTAAACCTGGATCAATTTTATTTCCTGCAGCCAAACAAGTAGAATATTTGGTGAAGGAGAAACATATCTACTTGATGGCGAGCGGTCGCATCAACATGTGCGGTTTGACCACCAAGAACATTGACTACGTGGCCGAGTCCATCAACGAAGCCATCACCAAGGTCCAGTAGAAGAACGGCACCATACCTCTAACTCTCACCACTTCCTGCTGCCCATTCCCGATCCATCCTGATTACAGGGATTGTGTTTACATCCAGATTTCCTGATTTTTTTGGGAGCAAATACAAATTCTCATTTGCACAGACAGCTCTCAGGCCCCTGGTTTCCCATGCATTTTCATTATATGTGCTGTGCTAGGCTAAACGTATGCTGGACCAAGTTCTCTATAGATTGCACAATGATGGAATGGATCTTTTTTAATCTAACATCCACAATTTTCCAAACTCTGGAGTAGTTATGTAATTGTGTTCATAATTTTTCACCCATATCTTAGTCCCCAATGTATTGTTTCTGGTTCAAAATATATGTATAGTATTTCAAGTTTTAAGCATCATTAGAAGCAATTCTGTGGCTGTATTAGGGTTACCTCAGCAGCGCTGATAATGATACATCCATTCAGGCAGTATAGGCAGCCTATACTGTACTTTTTATGAATTCTATGAACGTTTTAGCATAGGCCTTAATGAGTAGTGCTAAATCAGCAAATGGCTTTTAACTCGTACTTACCATTTGGTTCAAGCTTTTACCAATGTTTTGCTTCACAATTTAAAACGTTGCCAGATTATATTTCAGGTTAATGCTATGCAGATGTTTTTTGTCATCAAATTACAAGTTATTTCTGTTTGCAGATGTTTTGAAGAGATGTTGAGCAACTGTAGGGAGTGTTCCTGTGTTTTATGTAAGCATTAGCATCCCTTTGGGAGTACAGAATGCACACTGGTCATTTCCAGTTACTGTTGGTTGCACCAGGTTTGGAGTCAAGATATACGCAATGGCTTATCTGGTGCAGTTCCATTATCATCAGTTCTTGCCAATTCCTCAGAAACTGACAGGTTAGAAAGTTTGTAGTAGCTGCTCCTCATCCCTGAGCACAGTCTGACTTACCACCAGCAAGCTGTCATCACATTCAGAGGGAGTATAATGGTCTCGTCTTCTATAGTGTTTTGTTAATGCAACAGGACTCTTCCCAGTTCACTTTGGGAATCATGGGAATATTATTGTATAATTTTGTCTGTTTAGGCCACTTCACTTTGTAAGATCACTTCCACTTTACCTGTTGCATCGCACCTAGAAATTTCTTACGGGAAAAATGTTTATGAAATGTTTGTGACAATGTTACCCTTTATTTTTTATTTTTTGTCCCTCTCAAAACATTTTTGTAGTGGAAACACAGATGTGTCTTGGAATCTGTTCGGCTGCCGTACATTTGTCTGCTTCAGCTTTGGATTAAAAAAATACCCATAAAACACAAACTTTCTCTTATCTCTCTCTTTAAAAAAAAAAAGGATTTATGTGTGAACGCCCATGTTACTGTATAGTATGTATTTAATCGAGATCTGATCAGAGCCAAGACGTTTGAGCTGTAAAACCCCTTTCCGGTGCCCTCAAAGTAAAACCAAAAGTCTTGCGCTTGAAGTTTGTTTTATTGCATAACTGAAATTTTAGAAAATTCAATAAATAAGGGGAAAAAATATATAAAATATCTTCCTCATATTTGACCTATGCCTCCACATTCAGGGAATTTTTCAGCTGAAACACTTGTCCAATTATGATTCAGGTTCTTGGGTCGACTTGGGATTTGTGGCTTTCAGCCGACGTGCACAGACTCAACTCGTGACCAGTTTGTATCATCCCTGCTACAATGAGTGACTCCTGGAATATACGCATTTGCGTAGCAAAACAGCACAGTGGCATTGAGTCAACACAGACATTTGCCAACAGTGGGGTGTTTAGAGCAGTTTCCCGCTAGTGCATATGGTTCTTTCTCTTCAGGTGCATACAACTGTAGACTTTGAGCTTCCAGCTCTGAGTGTGACGAAACCCACAGTCATCTCTGTAAGACGTGTCTCTCTGCCAGGTAAGTAAGAGAGGGGGTAAATTGAGCCCCAGGGGAGTCCCTCATGATAGTAGTCCTGTGGAGATTCTACCCCCTCACTACAAATGCATCAAAACGTTAGGGCGCCCACTCGGCATGCTTTTCACAAAAGATGTGATTTGAGATAAATACGATCAGAGGAAGTTGGTTTAGATGTTTCATTTTGTTTTTTTCCCTTTCATCAATTTAAAAACAAGTGATTAAATAATTTTTCCTGGTCTGGAAACTCAGCAGGTTGGCCTCCAATATGTTATTGTTGTGTTCACTGTTTTTAAAAGGTGTGGGGAAATGTAGAGGATGGAGACTTCTCAGCTGAGCTGGTGACACACAGCTCAGAGTTCTTTGAAGTGGCATGCCATCCTGATTCTCACACACAAACACACATCCTCTTGTACATGCTGGCTTTGACTTGACCTGCTGTAGGCTGTAAGAGCCGTAGATGCAACACATTACCTCAGCAAGAAACCCGCAGCACAGAGTAAACCAGACATGAAATGGAAATCCTCGTGCTGTCAGTTTAACATGTGCAGTGGCTTATCTTTCACATGTGATGGAAATCCACATCATCTTACTGTCAAGAACAGCCCAGCGCGCATGTTGTGGTTAGTGCGGTTGCTTTGATTATGTTTTTCTGATAAATTTTCTTTGGCTCCCTGTAACAAAGGTGTGCTTCTTGGAGAAACACATTCTGATCTTTAAAGCTGAGTTGCACAAGGAAGTGTCACAATAGATTTAGTGTAGTGCAAGTTATAAACAGTGGAAAGTAAAGTGAGGGGCCTTTCTAAAAATATTACGATGGATCGGTTTTGATTTCTCAGTCACTACCCAAAGT
>VUQR01035067.1:11759-23622 GCA_015108515.1 Hemichromis elongatus | reverse complement strand
TTTTTTAAATTGTTTCAAGCTTTAATTACAAAAATATTCTGGAGAGCAGCTCATGAATTTAGGCTCCCAGTGGCTCCTCTGTAATTCTCAGACTGTGATGCTGAGATCTGAGCCGATGGGAGTCGGAGCACTCCTACTGTTGCTGAATTGCTTCTCGACTGTTCTGTAAATTCGGCTGCATATTTAGGCTCCTTGTGGTGCTTCAAAATGAGTTTGGCATCTATCAGATGCCTCATGAATAATAACAATAATAAATTACTGTTATTAACAGTTTTTGTGCTAATATTCTGCTATGAAGCACTTTGATATTGATCTTACAGTGAGTAGTTAAAGTCAAATAGGATAGTACTGTGACAATAACAGGCTTTTTGTGTGTGGCACTTGTGTCGTTTGAAGGACGCAACCTAATATGGTTACGTCCTTTTTTTAGGAAGTACCCCGTTGTGCAATGTGTGGGAGATTTCTGTTAATATTGATGTGTTTGCGAAATCGTCACAACATGATCGGCGCTCACGCCGATGTTTTTCCAGTGAAAGATGCAGGAAGGTTGCCAGGAAGAATATCCGTACTGTGCCTACAAAGTGACGTGTCCTTTTACTCATCCTGTCATGCCAAGAAGGTGGGCTAATGACCTATTTTCTTCGAAGTTTGCACAATTTTCAATACATTAATGGGTGGATATTATAAGTCACCGGACTCATAATGGAGTGTGTTAGGTTACCTAAAGGGTGTCAGCATCCCTGAAGGATCTAAATTTGGTGTGTGTGTGTGTGTGTGTGTGTGTAGAAATATTCTTTGCAAACATGATGAATCTGAATTATTCAAATTACTGAATCATAGTGGGTCTTTTTGACATCTGACCGCTGTTTCCTTCTTGGAGATGCTTTTGTTTCCTCACATAGCTTTATGATTTTAAAACACATTTTTTTAATTGATAGACACATCAGCTGTAAGTGGTATTACTACTGTGAATCCAGAGTGGGCTGAAGCACAGATTGCATAGAAGTCAGAGCACTGCTGGTTCACACTCTGTGTGCAAAGATGTCCATAAAGGCTTAGCTGGATGAGTTTGGTCTGAAAGAATCTGACCTGTACAGAACCCTGACCTCCCTTAAGCCCTATCAAAATCACCTCTGAGAAAATATAGAACAGAAATTGCAAGTCAAGCCTCTTGTCTAACACCATTGTCAGGTGGTGGGCAGTCATTCATAAAGACACATTCCAAAATGTTGTAGAAAATCTTTCCAGAAGAGCAGAAGAGGTTATATTTGCACTGCCTACGGATTTAGGATAGGATGTCATCAAACCTCCTCTAGGTGCAATGTGAAGGTGCCCCTTTTTGTCCATATAGGGTAGCTGCAAATTGACTTAACTTTCAATATGCACTTGCAGCTTTACAGCCACTCTTATAAGAGGTACCTTCCCTTCGATTAATTGCCTCGTGATCGAGTACCGAAACCTCTGAATAAATGTTTTTTTTTCCAGGTTGCGAAACACATATGCGTCTGTATGCACTGTTTGTTACTTTCCTATACACGTGATCTATGAAACAGATGAGCAAAAGACTTTCTTTTTTTTTGTTGGTATATTTCCATCAACAAAATCAGACATGCATGCATCTGTTACAATGTTATATCCACTGAAAACCCCAAGAAACTTAATTTTCATAGATTCTGTGCAGGACCTAAACTTGTGTTTAAGCAACACAGCTGTATGATCACCTTCCCCAATATTTCATTTGCCCAAGGAACGGATATTTTAATGGATTTCTTCATTGTGACCTGTTTGTGAGCATGCCTGTACAATATTCAGAGATGTTGCTCAGCGCCATGCTTTACGTGGATGTGAATATTTAGTGTAAAAGAGTACCAGCTCGATACTTCTAAAAATGATTCTTCAGTTTTTCTCAGCCCGCTTTGAAGCTACTGCTGTCTGAAAGTCCACTCATTACATAACAACCAGATGTGATCTTAATCGGTTTACGCGGAACCGATTCCAAACCTCTTTGTGGGGGAGACTGAAGTGTGAATCTGTAACCATCTTTAAAAAATAAAAATAAATAAAAATAGCACTGACCACAAGACTGCTGAGAAACTGCTTTTTGCACTGGTCAAAATAAACCAGCAATGACCTGTTAGAACAAAGTTATGAATGACGTCTTTTTGCACGGTACTGTCATTACTGAATTGATACTATTCAAATCATCCCACGTTGAGTCAGCAACTGACTGATGAAATGTCCTAGAGTAGTTTCAGTGCAAAGTCCTGACTCAGGTCAGGAACCTCACTGGTGCTTGTGACTTTGTTTTGTAGATGCATCAGTTTGAAAACAAAGATACTCCAATACACAGAAGGTGTTTGTACAATGTCTTCTTTATTTGCAGTTCAGATCATTGAGTGTTATATGGTGCTTTCATCAGCCCTCCTCCCTGCAGTTGCTTCCTTGCGCTCCCTTCATTGTGACAGAGTGGTTTTAGTCTGCCTGTCAGTTCTGTTCTAAATGTGTGTGACTAAGTGAGATTACTTTTGCATGCGTGCAAGTGTGCATATGCCATTGAGGGTGAGGCTGGCTAGTTGGAGTTACGGTAAGTTAAGATACAGCAGTGTTGCTGCTGGTAAGTGATGTATATGGGTCACGTTTGAGGTTAGTGCATCAGCATGTTGACAATGCAGTCTATAGTTCCTCACGTATACTGCAGCACTGCAGGATGTGATGTATTCAGTGCTCTATTCCTTTTAATGGTAAACCATAGCAGCTTTTACATATCGTGAAAGCAACTCAAAGAGACAGCTGTTATATTATTAAAGTAATTTATTTTTCTTTTAACAGAAGTGGTAATAAATATAAAAACACACTATGACACATTCTTTATAAATATAACAAAAGTAACATTATTATAACATATAACATAATGATGATTCAAAATGATCTTAACAGCAACTTGTCCATAGGACAGATTAGTTAATAATAAAGTCTCATAAAAAATAAAGACAACAGTAAAGTAAATCCCATACAAAAAGTTCACATCTGTCAGTACTTGTAAAAGTTCTTTTACAAGTACTGAGATAAGCTTCATATCTTGATTTGGGTCAGCAGGTCTTCAATCAAAGCTTATTGTCTGTGTCTTTTAGAAGCCAGGTACGTCTCAAAGTAATTAAACAATATGTCCAGCTCTCCCATGGCCTTATATAGACCTCTGCTCTCCATCTGCAGATGAGCAAAGACAGGCTCACTTAGTACAAATGGTGTAAAATATAAGCATTCACATTCTTTTGAAATCAGGATTTCAAATATTGCTTCACTGCATGTATGACTTTGACACTCACCTGAGTGTACGTAGAGTTCAGATTGTTGATGTCGAACTGTTTTTTGCAGGAGAAGTAGTTTCTCTGTAAGAAGAGCAAAAGAGACACGGTGTTACTACTGGTGATCTAGATCTGCACGCAGACAGCATTAAGGAAAGAACCTTTAGAGCGGGAACATTCGGTCTCTTCTCTTCCCTTTTTGCACAAACTGGAAGATGCACACTTGTGCATTTCAAGAATCACATGACTAATGCAGTGTTGAGACTCGCTCTGTGAGCATTTGCTTAAACCCGAATCAACCTGTCACTCAGTACTTAGAAGATTTTTGATTAAATGTGAAATAGTCCAAACCAAGAAAATGACTTTGAATATTTGTAAATGCAGAGTAGAAGCTGACTTCCTTGCAGATGATGATCACACAAAGTCAAAGGACCATGTTGGTTTTTTAAATCATCTATATAAAACTCAATTTATGGGTGAATTTTATCAACCTAACCCTATCCACCTGACCAAACATCACTTTAATTAAAGTAGAATGATTACTTATAAATAGTTTTTTTAGTGAATTCTGCTCCTTTAACAGCATTTAACAGTATTTTGAAGCAACATACCAAAAAAGTATCAGAGATACTCGTGACCTTACAGCAGCGCACGGTGAATATTTACAGTTTGTTTTGCTGTGGGAGTTAACACGTGTCAGATACTCACACACTGGATGACATCTCTTTTCAGGGTATTGAAAATTTCTTGTATGGACTCCATGTGAGGCTTTAGGTTCTTGGTTTCTTCATTCACTCCGGCCATGGCTGTCGGCAGAACCGTGTCCAGGTAAAACTCCAGTAGGCTGTTCATGGCGTAACAGGCAAACGGGCTCTGATGGAGCAGAACACCAGCGATGTTATTTCCATGCTTTTCCTATCAAATCCTAAACTCTGCGAATTTTTTGGTTCCGCAAAACAACGGTGAGGATTTTCTTGTTTCGAGAATCTTACCTTAAAGGTGTCTTCGACGGACTGATCTAGCAGCGCTGTGTCTAAGTCGTCGTTTGCTTCCTGCAAAAGCAGAACGAAGGAGAAAAAAATAGTAAGTGCGCTGTGAGAGACCCATGCACCCACAAAGGCTGACAGGCAAAAGTGAGGAAGTGCAGCATCCCCGCTGTGGGGACGGCAGGTGATGCTGCAAAACTGCCTGCAGAGAACCTGCTTTTACTCACGTAGAAGTCTCTGATCCGTGAATAGTCCTGTCTGAGCTTCTTTAGCCTGATGGGGAAGCCCTCCACGAACCGGCAGCAGCGGTTGTTGCACATATGAGAGCACAAAGCAGAGCTGAAGAAAGACGCGAGCGCCAGGACGCACAGGAGGACGGTCTGAGAAGTCATGATGAGGGATAAGATGCTAAAGTGTTCTGGCTGGAGTGAAGAGAAGAGCTGGTCCACAGAAATGCTGATGCTCCTACTGCTGCTGCACAAAAGGATTTGTTGGATCTTGCTGAATTGCTCAGAAGAGAAAAATGTCTATACCAGAGCTCATCTGTTGCTTTAATTTATAGCCAAAATTTTGCGATTCTTCAGGGAGGAGGAGACTTACTGGAAGAGAAATGGTTAAACATGTTTCATACATGAAGGGGATTTTTTTTTTTAGCCTAGAAGCAACTACAGTGTTGCATATGTTCTACCCCTCCCATCATATGGGTTGGTATTGACACCATGGAAATAAACTCTGACATCATTTTCTGTGATCAATAATTCAATAAGAGGTTTTTGCTATTTATAAAAATGATTTTTCATTTAGTACTAATATTGCATATGCAATAAAAATGCTGCTACCAATACTACCAATAATAGTAAATATAGTTATCTTTCTTTATATTATTATTATCATTATATATTTAGAATTTTTATCCAACCTGTTGCTTTTAGGTGACAAGTTGACACACATTGGCCCTACTAAATTCATAAAAGGAGCAGATAGAGAACATTAAACACAGTTTTTAGATTATAAAAGTTTGAAGTCAATGAAAAGCGACATATGACACTATTCACAATAACAAAGGAAATCGAACCCCCGTATGGAAATGACATGAATTGTGGTTTGACTATGATGACGCTGTGGATTCTCGCTGCATGTCAGACATACGTAATAAGAAGTCTTTTCACTTTGAGTTGGAGTTACTGCAATCTTTCTTTACATCCACTATCTTTTTTACTGAACCATTTTGGGCTTAAAAAAATCGTATATGTCTGCATATTTGTAATAGAGAACCGCACCGAGAAATGATTCAGTAATGAGGTATTTCCCCGTTAGTACTTCTTTTTTTTTTTGTGAATGGAATGTCCAACAGTCCAGATTATTTGATATCAGTTTGTCCAATTGACACGTTCTCTTAGGCCGTGCAAGTTAAGCAACACTGGCATTTTGAAAACACGCCCCTGGTCATTCTGTGATCGCTTCTGTGTGATAAACAGTTTGTAGTCAGCAGACAAACGAAGGGTCAAGCTAAAGTTCATTTATCAGATGAAGCACTTTGCAATAACATTTAAGAGATATTAAGAGATTTGATTAAAGGGTTCCAAGTAGGTTTTAAAGGGCTTGTAGTATGAAAGATTTGAAATGACTAAATAATGGTGTGACTTTCAGTTTGTTACAAAAGTAAATAGAACATGGGAACATGTTATGATTTGGGTTTAGGAGAAAAAAAATCAAGAAGTGGGTAAATCTATCCACGATATCTGTTATCTGTAAAATCTATTATGTAGTCTTTAACTTGTCAACGTAAAAGAGCCCTGGTTTAAGACTCCGTCCTGGGAGGGTCATGAGCTAGTGTACTCTTGTTTGGTCCCACGGTTATGTCATTAAGGCCAATCCAGTGTAAAATCTATGCATGGGGCAACACCTTAGGAAGTAAGGGAACAGCTGAAGTTACTCCATGTAAAATAAATGAATCAGCAGTGACCAGTTCCTGGGAAAAGCCTCGTACTTCACATCAGTGCATGTATACGTTCTGCATTGGTATTTTTTAATTTGATGCGGTAATTAAAATGCTTCTGATGAGTCTGATACGTCATTTTTCGTTCTGAAAATGACAAATTTTAAGTTGTTAATCAGAATCTTTGTTCATGAGATGTTTATTCAGATAAACTGCTGAGTAATAAAAACCCACACCGACACAATGACTGTGGTCTTCAGACCTACCGTTCACAGAACTGAGGCGTTATCAAGGTATGATTATTTCAGGTTGAAATTGTGTTACTGGTATTAGTAATGCTAATCCCGTTTGCCATGAGATATACCTGAAACCATATGCAAAAGATTAGCAAAAATGATGTCATCTATTGATTTGTGGGCTACCGTTTTCATGCCTCCAGTTAAGCACCTCACCACACCTTCCTGTTGTAGATACTCAATTGGAAACCTTTATGTCTTAACTGCTTTAATTATATGTGGCACAGATTCAACAAGGTGTCAGAAACATTTCTCAGAGATTTCGGTTCGTATTCGCTTGACAGTTACTGTGGATTTGCTGGCTGCACATCCACAATGAGAATGTCAGATGTGCTCTGTTTGACAGAGATCTGGTGACTGTGGAGGCCTTTTGAGTGCAGTGAACTCAAAGTCATGCTCAAGAAACCAGTTAGAGATTAATTTAGCTTTGTGACATGTTAACCTGCTAAAAGTGTCTATCAGAAGATGGATACTTTGTGATCTAGTAATGATCCAGTAATACACCACTAATGCTCAGGTGGGCTGTGGTAGTTAAGTGATGCTAAGTTGGTACTAAAGTGCCCAAAGTGTGCCAAGAAAATATCCCCTTTAACATTATATAACTGAACCGTTGATGCAAGATTTCAAAACTTTTTTCCAGTCTCGCCAGTTGTTAAGAGCCCTTGGAAACTGTTCTGCTGCTGTAGGTCATCTGCAACAATGAAAACCTGACCATGCCTAAATGCCAGCTGTCTAAGGTCACTAGGTCACAGGGCTAACACATAGACCTATGGGTAACTTTTCTTATTAACCTATCCCCACTAAGTGCATGTCTTTGGACTGTGGGAGGAAGCCGGAGTACCTGGGGAGAACATGCAAACTCAACACAGACAGACTCCGGCCTGATGCTGGAATTGAACTCAGGACCTTCTTGCTGTGAGGCAACAGTGCTAATCACCATGCTACTGAGCAAAAACCGCTCTCAAGATTGAAAAAAATCTAAACAGCAACCTTAAGCAAGGAAGATATTACTGAAACTGAAAAAAGTACTAAAAGGTCAAAGTATTTACTGAGGTAATAAATCAAGAGAGACGTTGGGTATTCTCTCTAAGGACTAAGGCACTTCCATTGTCGACTTCTCTGGTCTGGTACAGAGGTTACATCAGTCCTCCAGAGTCAGATTGTAACAAGCTGTTTCCTGGTTTTAAATCAGTATGTAGCGACAACAAAAGGAAAACCGCATACACTTTAATATAGCTGCCTTTCTCGGGTTCCATTTGCATTTCTGTCTCATTTTAATATAAAATAAAGGAAATTGATCGAATTGTGAGTTTCACACTAGAGCTCTGCAAAATGTATGATTCAGTAAATATGAATGAAAATGACAGGTGTGATCTTTTATCTCTTTGTTTTAGCAATTTGACGATACTATTGAAAAAAGAATCTGCACTGCCAGAAAGCTAACATTTTCATCAAGTGTCTCCTTCATCTCAGTCTGTTAAAGGTAACTCGTCAACCTAAACCACAAAGAAGTGCTTTAGCAGTGATATATATCCCACATGGCACCAAACAACGGTTTACTTCTGCCAACACATCCCTTTTCGTGTCCTGTTCACACTTTGCTTCAATGAAATGGGGCTAAAGCAGCGCCAGTCAGGCTTATCTTGCATCTTGTCACTTTGTTGTAACAGTCAGCTGTGAGGCGTATGCCTTGTAAATAATAAGGTGTCTCTGTTGTCTTTGCTGTTAACCCTTCACCCATTCATGTTGTCATACACCAGTGCTGAGAATCTGCTGTCAGCGATTTTTCAGCACTTTACATGAAACTAGAGCGCTGATATCACATCCAGTTGAAACAGCCCACTCCTGGAACTCGACAGAAACGAGCTGATATAACAGTGCTCCGCGAATGTCACTTTTTTGCTCTGCAGACCTGATGACTTGCACTCTGTATTGTAGTTATGCCTTTCCTCAGCCGTGTGCATCACATTTTCTCTCTTTGTGCGCTTTGCAACACTCAGTTTAAAAGAAACTGCTTGGCTTTACAGTCAAATTCACCACACTCCTCTTTCACTTTCACATTATTTGTCCGTTTGAATGCATGTGTGTGTGTGTGTGTGTGTACTCTACCCTCATGTGTAGCACACAACTCTTCTCAGGTATGTTTCGGTTATTGTTTATACTTTGTGGCTTTGGATATATAAACATAAACAATTGTTATAAGGTGTGCGTTAGTCTTCAATCGTTTTTTGTGGGTTTAGAAATTCTCAAAGAGGAAATTACCAGCAACTGCAATTCCCAGGGTCAGTGTTTAAGTATCGCTGATACTGCCAGTCACCCTCACATAGATGGGTGTGGTAGCAAGTTGCATGAGGTCTGATGTGACAGCTGGTAACAGGGCGTATAGATGCCTATTTTGAAGAATGCTCAGAACAGTAAAAGATCAAAATTCTTGGAGCTTTATCTTCATTTCCTGTTGTTGACCAACAGAGAACTTACAAGTAATTCTTTAGTCACTGAACTGCCCTTCCAGCTTACTCCCTGTGGTGAATGTGCTCTCTTTGATAACTGTGATGGAAATTACTAAAAAAACTTATCATCATTTATTTATTATGTGATGCAAACTTGACTGCGAATGGACCAAATAATGGAATGGACCAAAGTGCTCAAATACCACTATTCTGCTCTATTTGAGCACTTGAAGTAGTTTTTACCACATGCTTCATTCATTCATTCACACACATTTATACAAGTGCTTTTTGCCAGTACCTAAGTGGTTTTAACCTGACATACACAGACATGCAATAATAAATGAAACGTTCTCAACAAACGTACTATTTCTGCAGAGCTGTATAAGCAGTATGAAAAACCTTATTGGTGTAATGTGAAACTTAAGTGGCCCTGCGCTCATGCTGAGTTGTCATCTGTCAACTGGAGAAACTCTGAAATTCCCTGTGCACACAGCGTTTAGCTGCCCTGGACCTTCTCACTCGTTAATCTGCTCTCTGCTTCAGTTTGTGACTTATATATCAGTTCGATATGATCAAGAATTAGGTTTCATTCTCTATACTGTCTTTATTATTAGTGTTTTTTGTTTTGTTTTTAAGTCAAAGTGCGTAAGCACATGCACAAATTTGGCCATTTGCATATGTGCCTAAGATGGTGTTAACCGCACATAAGTAAGAACTGCTCATTGTGACAGCTCATGTTTTCCGTATTCCTTTTTTAATGTACTGTATAAAGGCTGAATTAGCGAAAATTAAAAATAACAGTTTCTCCGTGCATCTGCAATGATGAATCACAGTTTCACAGATCTTATCGTTTTAATTCCATGCTTAGTCTGCTGTTCTTCAGATATATATATATATATATATATGTATTTATATAACCACACTTGGTAAGTAAATGGGTTTTACATAACACTTTTCTACTCTATGTGAGCACTCAAGGCGCTTTATACAACACGCCTCATTCACCTAATCACTTTTTTCTATGTGCAAATGCTTTCTATCTAACGTTCACACTCCGATGGATGCATCGGGTAAGTATCTTGCCCATGGATATTTAGCATGCAGACTGGAGCAGCCAGGGCTCTAATCACTAACATTCCAATTAGATGACCTGCTCTCCATTCTGAGCTGCAGCCACCCCAGATGATTGAATAGATATTCTATGAAATACACTGTGTTTTCATATTATACCACCTTAATGATCAGAGGGAATGAATTATTAAATGATGCATGTTATGTTTTGGGCACTCGAACTGCATGGACATCTTATGTTTATTAAACCTGTTGACCGAAGCTATCCCAACATGATCCCACATCGTTTAGCTGAATACTTGACAACTAACCTTAAGATCAGTTTGCCTCTTCCATTTTTTCCAGCCACTCTCAGTTAGATTGACACGAGGGACATGTTTTGAAACACATGTGCATTAATAAATTCAAAAACTTGAAAACTTTTTGAACTTCAAAAATTGAAAACAAAGCATGACGTACTCATCATCTGATTTTCACACTTGATCTCCCTCCTCGTTTTCTGGACACAAATGGACTCATGCCAAAAAGTTAATACTTTTCATCTGGATGTGGCGTGTTCAATGGGAAAAACATCTCGTCATGCATCCAAGTGACTTCTTCGGTCTCAGCTGACTGCTGGTTTCCCCAATCTTATAAATACTGCATTTGCATAATAGGTGTAAATCATAGGTTTGAATAGACTGCAGAGTCCTGGCCTGACGAGTTAGCTCTTCTGCATTGTGCCATCTGCTTAGCCAGAGGTTGTTTGGTTTCTCCGATGTATAAATCACGCTAATCCTCCTGACAGCGTACACAATATTACTCCTTTTCAGCCGAGTGAGCGGATCCTTGGGGTGAAGCAATGCTTGGCACAGCGAGTGTTGGGATCCAGTCCCCCAAACACAAACAGAGTGGATCAAATGCAGCCACTGGACTATATAATATCCAGTTTAGGGTTCTTTGATCAATGCAAAAAAAAAAAAAGAGGCCCATGTAGTGTTTTCTTCTTTCATTCTCAGCAATGTAAAATAAAATAAAATATAGGAATCTTTGACAGTTTACAAACCAGGAAGGCAGGCTTAGTCATTTCAACATGCTGACCTAATCAAATATATTCTTGAAAGGCACAAAAGCAAGGCTGTTTACGTATGAAAACAGAAACCAACTCATGCAAGCAGTTTCCGAGTAAGCTCTAATATGCCAAGATTTTACTGGCTTTTACAGTGGAAAAAATACAACTTGAACATCAACTTAAGTTGCACAAACTGCATTAGTTGTCAGGGAATCACATTTTTGATGTCTGTATGTCTCATAACTTGGAGATCCAGAAAAATCAATAAAATCGCTTTCAAGCTACTGTGCAGGTTAGTGTTACAAAACAATATAATGTTGGGTTAGTGCTACAGGAAAATACTACTCACACTTGGATCTATCGAAAAGTTTCATTTCTTGAGCCTGATGAAAAGGCCCGCTGGCGTTTAAACAGTGCTGAGGAGACACCATGGTGGACAGGACGAAACACTGCGGAGTGGTGGACTTCTGAAGAAGTGCATGCTGAATGTTAGAAGTCATCCCCCTTGTCTTATTATGTATAGCCAAAAATGGGATAAATATAAGAGGGAGGAGACTTACTGGAAGGGAAATAGTTAAACAGATTTTTATTTTTTTCTTAAATGCAGCAATGCACATGGTGGCACTCTTGCGCTCTCACTCTGATCTGTGTTCTGTCAGTGCAGGAATGTTCCTGAAATGCAGTCTGTTTCATCCATTAAAGACACAGATGCTTTCACTTAATAACACCTGGAGTGATGCAACAGTCTTTTCATCTGCTTGAATT
>VUQR01035066.1:0-13153 GCA_015108515.1 Hemichromis elongatus | reverse complement strand
TAAAATTAAAACATTTTTTTTTTTTTTTGTTTTTTTTTTTTGTGGGGGGGGGGGGGGGGGCGCTGTGCATTTTTTTTAATTAACACATTTAAATAGAATAAAATCTGTTTTTCCTCAGATTAAATCAGCTAAAATGGAACTTACTGGTTAAAGAGGATGTTGTGTTGAGGACACATCCCCATTGAAGTGCGGATAATGTCTATGT
Organism: Hemichromis elongatus; assembly: GCA_015108515.1. Taxonomy (NCBI): domain Eukaryota; kingdom Metazoa; phylum Chordata; class Actinopteri; order Cichliformes; family Cichlidae; genus Hemichromis; species Hemichromis elongatus. The sequence goes on along the minus strand of VUQR01035066.1, from coordinate 12,948 downwards.
CAGTTCTAATGTCTCTACCATTAATATAGGCTGTGCCAGATGTGGGAGGATAGAGCCCATTCAGGATGGACCTGCAAAAAACAGAAACAGACCATCATAAACAGGTGTTACCAACCTTTAAGTAGCTATCAAAATTCAGTTTGAATCTAAACCAAAGAGAAAGCTCTGAATAGGATATGATTGTCATGTTTTAATGAAATATCCTGTTAAGGAGCTTCCAAAATGCGTAGAGGCTTCTGTGAAAGTGATTCAAAGCTGAAATGTTGCTGAATCATTGCCGCTCACACAGACTGCATCAATTCCCTTTACATCTTTTCAGACTGGGAGATTTCTTTATTTTTGAAAAATCATTGTCCTTTCTTTAAAAAAAAAACAACACTCATACAATGTAACAAATGTAATGTCATGAATTTTAAATCTCATTTCAGTTTACATTGTTGTGGTTTTCCCAGCCCCATTGTGCCCCAGGAAGGATGTGATCTGCCCCTCGTAGAAATTAATGTTGAGGCAGTTGACAGCTGGGCGAGAGCTTCCATCAAAGACTTTCACCAGATCCTCAATTTGCACCCCCATCACAAGGCCCCCTGGGTCAGGCTCAAAGAACAGCTGGTCTGCATGTGAAGACAGATCGAAAATATCATCAAAAACATGAGAGAATTAACACAGTAGCTCTCAAAGTTTATTTTTTTAATTTGATGAAATTTTTTTCTGAAAGAAAGTTTCTGAAAGCACTTAGTGAAAAGAGAGCTTTTAATCTATCGATTTATCAGTATTATACCTACCTAATCCTATTTTCCCTTCCTTTCACTAACCTGACTGACTGTGCAGTGCTAGCAGTTTCCCTAATCACGTTGCATTTACAGCTTCTAATCGGCACAAATTTTTTCATTTTCAGTTTTCTCCTGTGTTTTTCCAGTCTGCTGCAGGTTTTGCATATTTCCACCAGGTGCCCCCAGAGAGTTCCTCACATGCCGTGTGGCATCTCTCTCCAACTGTGTCATTATCTAGTATCACTTCTCCTTGTTTATTCTGTGAAATGTAGTCACAGTTACTGCTTCAGCATTCTGAGCTTTTCCTCTGTATTTGTGTCATCACCTTCATTTCCCGAGTCCTGGCCGTCCTCCTGGTTTGGCACTTCTTCTTGCTGTTTCAGCAGTTCCCTCTGTCTCTCCCGTTGCTCTCTTTTATTTTGGTGCTTGCAGATTTTCCTGCTGGCTGAGCCGTTACAGGTGTTTGTCTCTGGTGTGCTCTCGATATCCTTCTCTTGGTTCTCTGGTTCAGGTTTCTCAGGAACTATAAGGAATAGATAGTACACATGCTTACTAGCATCCTTTTTGATCAAAGTTTTACCAGGCCTCCAATTAAAAACCATCAACACGAAAGCACTGAAGTTACATATCTCCAGTTAAAAAGAAAACTAAAAAAAGAAAGCACCTTGTCTTTTCTTTTTTCAAATAATACACTGGCTTTGTTGACTTATCAAATGGTTAAAGGGACAATTACTCAAAGTGAGTACACCCTATTTATCTGTCTTTTACCAAGCTCTAGATTTACTTCCAGCTCTGAAACTTTAAGACATTCAATGGAACAACAACACTCTTCCTCTGGTGATAAGTTGCCTTTTCTAGCCCCAATTTTAAAGATAAAGAATAAAGGTAGAAATTAATTTCTTTGTCTCAGGTTTTAATCATAGGGCTGCTCTGCTGTTGACTAACCTCTGTCTGCTGTCTCCGTGTGTGAGGGTTTAGGTCTTTGCCAGTAGGAGGGCTGGAATGGGAAGTAGAATGGCCGACTAATACCATACTGTCCTAAAGGGCAGACACAAATAGTTTGGTTTTATGAGTAATAAGCTCATAGTATCAATGAATTGCTAAAATACTGTAGAATATAAAGCAAACCACACAAATTACAGGAAGCCCAACCTGGGAAAACGTTATCCAGATACCAGGCTAGGATACCGTAGAGGACAGCATCAAAAATCATCATGAAGATGGAGGTGAGAAAGGAGTAAGTGTCTTTTTCTAAGGGGCTGGTCTTAATGTTGTTCCACTGCAGGCCCAAACCCTGCTCCTCATACCGCGACAGGTACTCTGTCCCAAAGCCAAAGGCCACAGGTGACAACAAGCTCTGGAAAAATAAGGGGTTAAAAAAAAAGGCACAGGACGATCACTCGTTTCACTTGTTGCTGAATAACTGTGTGCAGTCATGAAACTCAGCTGGGTTAAGTTTGCTAATGTTTACAATGAGATTTACGTACAGTGTTTAGCTAATTTATTAGACCTGTCATAAAACATGAAGGCACAAATATTTTTGAAATCTGTTAAAACCTTGTTTAAAACTTAAAATTATACTGTTATTTATAATGCAAACAGACATACAACCACTAAAACATTTTTTTCTATTCAGAAATGCAAGTAAATAAGTGTAATTTTACAGATTAATAAAAAATAATAATGAACCTTCTTATTTTTTCTGCTTTTTTGTTAAATTGTAAATTTGAAAAATTATAAATAACAACAATAACTATATTTTAGCATTAAAATGATTTTACTTAAAAAGCTTGTACATACTGGTGGATTAACCAGTATAAATAAAAAGGCAACTGTAGCTCTATGCAGTAGAAGTGTTAAGCACTCTAAATCATACTAACTGTGTTTGAAAACCATAACTTCACATTTGATTTTGTACTTTAAACCAAAAAATAAACATACTGCAGCCAGTTTCATGCTCGTGGTGATGCGGTCTTGCCAGGCAAAGCACAGAATGTGAGGTAGGTAGAAGGTGAAATAAATGATGCCACTGCAGGCAGCTGCCAGGTTGGCCTTGTTGAAGAACACGCTCATCAGAAAACACTGCATGATGGTGGCCACAGTGAAAGTCATCAGAAAGAAGAAGACGAGGATGGGGTCGCTGTAATTCAACACTTTGCCACCCTGAGATTAAACAGGAGATATATAGAGCATGACTATCTGTGGAGTGAGTTTCACTTTCACATTTAAACATGCAACATGCATTTAGGATTAAAAAGAAAAAAACCCAGAGAGAGAGAGAGGAAAAAGGAATATGGAATAACACATATATAGATATATAGTTTAATATCATCCACAAGAGGGCACCATTAAACCCCGCAAAACATGAACCCTACGAATAACCTTTTTGGTCTGGCAAGCTTTACTATTCAAAACAGATATTATTCAGCTATTTTTCCACACAAAAATCGGTATGCAGCCACAAAGTATTTTTGGGCCTTATACTTAAGCCCCGACTCTGTTCAGGTCTTTCTTTCAGCTTTTTTCACCTTTTCTCTCCAGCTTTTTGTGTTTTCTTACCATGACAATGGAGGTCAGCAGTACTGTGCTCGCAGTCATCATGAGGAAGCTGTCGATGAACCACGTGTACCAAATGACTCCATTGCTGACCCCCATGGCTTTGAGGGTCTCTTTAAGACGGAGCTCCTTTTCCAGCACAATGCTCTTCACTGTCATGGACACAGAGTAGATCCAGGCCAGCACCATGAATATTGGGAAGCAGCGGTTTAGTGTGATCATGAAGCTAAAGTAGAAGTAGGAGAAGAGAGGAAGACGGTGAATTAGGATTACACTGATTCCTTGATTTATCAGCACAAAATACATTAATCTTAATTTTAGTTAAACAGAGCAGTACATATTTCCAAAAAAGGCTGTATTCTAGACAGGAAATCAGTGTAGCGTAGTACGCCTTCTACAAATTTTTACACGTTTGGTTCTTCCAGTATTAGTAAGTGAAATGTGGCATATTATTTTCACAGAGATAAGTGGTATAATCGCTTAAAAACAAGGTTTAAATGAAGATCATTTACACTGAAATGTTGTATTATGAAAATAATACAAGGTTTTGCAGCCCTCTGAATCACTGTTACACTTTCTGATGTGTAAAAAGTGCTTTGTGTATTTCTGTTCTAAATCTTTTTTCATTAAAAAGACAGACAAATGCACATAGTGAAAAATGCTGCACTAATGCGGTGACTGTAAACTCACAGGTCATCTACGTAGCACGGATATGGCATCTGCTGGACGTAGACCCCAAGTGGCCAGTCGTTGCCAGTGTGAATTTTAATGATGCCGTGTTCAATCATATCCTGCAGGTAAGCAAAACCTCCCCAGATGTATCTCTGATCCTCCACGGGGTCTGCTCTAGGACCAGGATCCCAGTACCTGAGTGAGAGGACACAGACGAATGAAAGATGTCTGGATCTACACAAGGATGCTGTTTCATCACATCAGAGTAATATATAAGCTTTTGTTGCTGTAGTTGTATTAAATAATCCCAACCATAATCTCCACTGATTTTTTTTCCAGCCGTAAATTATCCTAAAGCCAAAGTCTTTAAAGCCGTGCACGTTGATTTTACTTTAGCGGATAAGTCTGACTCAAAGCTCTTTTGCAATCTGATTATTCAATTGTATAGAGGCAGGAGTCCCACTGCTTCCATTACAGCCTGCTGGTGTGCTGCAAACAGCTAAATCTGCTTGTTCACCCCAGGGGATATTGACGTACTGTCTGCTTATGAATAAGAGATCAAAAAGAAGTGGAAAATGCATGTAAGAGCTACACATGGTTGGATGAAAGGGCAGGTATGGAACCCAAAACCTTTGGAGGACAGCGAGGGATGCTTTTCCTCTGAGGAATGTCATAAATCCATATAAATTGCCTCATTAATGTGCCAGTAACAAGATTTTAAAAAATCTAGAAGGAGCAAGCTGACATGGATATTTAGTGCTTAAAATGATATTGGTTTTGATATTAAATCATATTGACTGATCTAATCAATTTTATTTCTACTTTTATTTAAGTACAATTAAATTATTATATAATTATTTTGTTATTAGCCAAAAGATGTGTATTATTACAGTGCTCTCTGTTTGGTCCCAAGATAAATGAACTTAAAGAGTAAAAAATAAGTTTTTCCAGGTATTTTCTGCATTTTGTTCTTTTGAAAAAATACATAATTACTCCAATGAAACAAAAGCATCAAAAGCATGGGTTACATTGCATAGACGCTTTACTTTTTCCAATGTTACGCTCAACACTATATATTCTTTAAACTACTGCACAACAGAAAAAGCTGTCATACAAAATTGTCACACAAATATTCAGACCCTTTATTCAGCATGTGGCTAAAGCACCTTCGGCTTTGAAGCACCGCAGGGTTTCCTTGTTTGACACAGTGATTCTTTGGCTTATGAATTTTCTGTCAGTCTTTGAAGATCCTGTCAGTTTTTGTCCTTTGAGATGGGGACATATGATGGAGGGCCATTTTCAGGTCTCTCCAAAGAACTACTCAGGGGCATTCACAGAGCTGTTCCCAAACCACTCTGGCACTGGATTCATGTGTCCTTAGTGTAACTGTTCTGTTTGGAGGTGAACCTTCAAACCTACCCTGAGGTCTTGAGCCCAGTGGAGCTTGTTTTCATTTAAAGCACAGAGATGGAAGATGTCTCTGTGCTTTGCTCCATTAGCTCAATTCCCTCAACCCTAACCAGTCTCCCTGTGTTGCCTCTGAAAAAGAACCCACCCCTACAGCGTGCTCACCACAGTGCACTGTTTGGGGCGCTTTCTCCAGACACGGTGCTTAGAATTGATGTCAGACAGTCTAATCTTGGTTTAATCAGACCAAATAACCTCATTTCTCCTTTCTGACAGTCCTTTAGATGAACTTTTGTAAACTACATGCAGGCTTTCACTTGGTAAGAGTTCACCAGTTGCTTAGTTTGATTATATAGTCACCTCCTGGAGTCCAAACTTTTTCAGTTTAAGAATTGTAGAGGTCACTCACTGTGCTCTTGGGAATATTAAATGCAGCAAAGCCTGGGCTTCAAGGTCTGTCGACTGAATGTTTCTTTTTCTTCTACCCTTGTAATTAGTTTAAAGATTTTTTATCATTGTGGAGGTGGACTGAGTGCAGATTGATGATAAAAACATCTGAACATTTGAACACTTTTAGCATGTCAGTGCAATATAAAAAATGTGAAAAGGTTTAGGAATATGAATAGTTTCTGAGTGCAGTGGTTACACAAACAAAAGCTGTCATTTAGCTTAATTTTAGGGGGTTACAAATGTTGAGTAGTTATTCATTACTGACCTGTCTTTGATCTTGTTGGTACGCTCCACCGCATCAATGTCCATGCGGATCTTGTACTTGACATGCGGCGGAACACTTGTGGTCCAGGGATACATGTCCGTGAAGACCACGCCAGCCCAGAACTTGTTCTCCTCCAGCAGGTGCAAAGCCTCATGGATCATCTGAGACTCGTCTGTGTAGGCCACAAACTTATCCAGACTAACGCACTGCAGACAGAGAAAAACGGAGAAGAAGGATGTGGATTTGTGTTCATAGGAAGCAGTGAAAAAGGAAGATGATTTAGCAATTAGCAAGTATAAAAATGTATGTTTTTATGTATGTGTGGTTACTGATCCCATTTAAGAAGTGGTGTTGTTCTTTGTGCTGACAGAAGAATAAATATAATCCTTTCTACTATAAAATCTGAATTGATGTAACAGTATGCAAGCGCATGTGTCTAGTTAGATTATGCATTAGATTAGATACTAAACACTATAACTACCATGAAATACTGTAAGCTAAGGAGCACACATCTTGTTTCCTTATTTTCTAAGCATCTATTTTCTGAGATGAATCGTTGCTTTTAATGTTTTTTTAAAGGAGTAATCTGGTCACATGGGAAAATCTAAGCCACTATATTCATTGTGCAGTAGCAGACATAGGCATGTTCAGATATGCAAGCAGAATCCATTTAATGTACACACACTAATCGCACATTGCAACTCTCATTTTCTCACACACACTTGCTATATTTACCACGTGTGTAATTACCATGTGAAAATCCCACCATGTGAACCATAGATACAGCTCTCTAACCCCACTCTCACACTCCCATGTAGACCGTGTCTAATGTCCTCATTCACATTACTGTACAATACCCCGAGAGCACTCAAAGACAGACAAGAGATCACTTCCCATTTATCTTTATGTGAATACACAATCACTACACAATAATGTTCTCTCAGAGATGGGCTGAGAAGAAGGAGCCTCACTGATACACATGTTCCAATAGGATGCCAGTGTGAGAAACATACCCCTGACAGAGTAAGAGGACCTCATGCTAACTACAGCAGTTATCCTATGGCCCAGTGATTGCTGACAGCTATATCTAATTGGCTAAATCCCCCTGAATTGTTTGTGGAGCTCTGAAGGGTCTTGGCACTAAACTTGGAGACAAAGGGTAGATTGAGGTGCCTGCACTGATAGGGTTCTTTCCAAAATCCAAACCCCTACCCCTTTTAATCAGACACAAGGAGAGAGGGAAGGCGTGAAGGATAGAGAGTGAGATAGAGAGTGATTTGCCCTCTTTTATACTGCAAACACAGGAGTTTGTTTGAATGAACAATAAATAATTGAATAAAAAAGCACGGAGTTTTGAGGGAGGTGACTCATTCCCACCTACTCTCTACTTTATCACTGAATTAACAATGGAAACGAGGGAAGGGGGGTGACAGCAAACATGTTCTCCTTCTTGCCACTTTTCAGTCTGCTGGACAGAAGAGCTGTGCTAAGTGGTTGTGCCCTGCGTCAAAAGGCCTGGCACAGTCTCCAGGAAGAAGCCCTGGGAGACATGCGCTCTTGTTTGTTGAATTTAGACAAAGCTTAACAAAAAGGCCAAACGCCTTGTGACGGGAATGTGCAAAATTGGTCAAGTAGGAAAAAATGAAAGACACACAGAAATAGAGGCAGGTTACTAACCTCTCCATACTGGTTGAACATGCGTATGAGCTGGTCAGTGATGTTAAAAATGTTCCTCCAGTCAAAGTTTGGCATGCCCGCCTCTCTCTCTTGCTCTGCTCCATTGTAGAGGAAGTTGAGAATGTCTTTTGTGGTAAATTCGGTTTCCACCAGACTGTTGTCCATGAAGTGCATCACCGTTGGGTTCCTTAGTGTATCCTTAAGTGAGAGAGAGTAGAGTTTCTGTGCATGATATAAATACAGTATAACACATGCTCATGCAAAAGATATGGTTTGTGTAAAATGTAAAATGTAACCTTTTTTAAGGTTGTGCTGACCAACCTTATGTTAGAGGTCATAAATATGAATTTCTAAATATCAGGAGTAGTGCACCATCTGCTGAATGCTAATTAACTGGTAGCAAATTATCTATGCTGGGTAGACTCGGACATAATATTTAATTAGTTAGTGCTTTTGAATCTACCGTTTTTTTTGTTTTGTTTTTAAATAATACCCAATATATGTAATAAAGAAGCTTTAAATTTGTATTACAAGGTTTAAGGTTGCTGACTGACAGCCACACACTTAATAATACAAACCACTCAGTCACAGAACTGACTCACATTCAAGATTCTTTATTTGTCACATGTCACATGACAGAGTGGTTCATTCAGTGCTTGTCAGGTAGAAACTAACACAGGCAGCTGTAGCTGGTAGTCATCTTTGAAATATCATCTGTTAATTCAAGAAGTTACTGAACTCAACTATGTTTGTGGTCCCTTCAGGAGCATTTTTAATGCAAATGTCTGTCTTGCAGTGGGGTTAGGTTAAATGGTGATTCTACTGCCCATAGGTGTGAATGTAAGTGTAAATGGTTGCCCGTTTATCTATGCTAGCCCTGTCCAGGGTATACCCAGTCTCTGGCCCTATGGTAGCTGGTATAGACTCCAGCCCCCCATCATGCAGCTGATGGGGAGCTGGAGATATTTTTGGCTGCACGTCTATGTTGTGAATCTGCTGTTTAACCAAATCCCAAAAGTGTTTGACTAGATTTAGTTCTGGTTTTTCTGGATAGCATTTGAGTCCAGTGAAGCAAGTGTCTTGTTCAAAAACAAAAAAACAAAAAAAAAAACAGCTTGAGATTATTTGAGCTTTTGTGAAATAGTCAGCAGCAATATTCAGGTAGGCTGTGGTGTTTAACTGATGGTGGTTTAGTTGCATTATCTTTAGTTAGTCATTATCTTCTTATATATATATTTTTTTTTTTATATTTTTCTTTCATCTGTGTAAGTGTGTGTATATGTGTGTATTTACATTTCTATTCCACCTGCATTCTTCTTGTAAAAAAATTAAATCTACTGTATCTACTGTATTCTCTTGAGTCCTGTTCTATTCCATTGTGGATTTGTTTTAGATCTATTCATATATAATGCATGTGCATGCATATACATTACATGTATGCAGATACACAACATACATATTTTTAGCTCACAAAGCATGTGCAAAAATGTATTTTTTAAACACATACTGTGCATGTAACCCTTACAGTATTGAGCACATCATTCAGCTTCTTCTGTGAGCGATTCTTCAACGGGGAGCTGTTGCCTTCCTATCTGCTTGAAGTAGTGAACACCGCATTTTCACCCAGAGAAATGCTATACACTCTTTTTTACAGACCACCTTGTCTAAGCACTAGAGATGGTTATGTGGGAAGACCCTGGTGAATCAGCAGTTTCTCCTTGTTAAAATACTACTCTTCCTCATTCCGATGCTCAGTTTCAACTTCAGCAAGTTGTCATGATGATGTCTGCATGCCTAAATGCATCAAGTTGCTGCGATGTGTTTGGCTGATTAAATATTTCCAATCACAAACAGCTGAGGAGGTGTACTAATAAAGTGTCCAGTATCTGCAGTGTATTTATAAATGGATACAGCTTGCTAAAATGCTTGCTAGCATTAGCTGCTAGTTTTCTTTATTATCCAAATAATAAAATGAAGGGCTCAAAATAGGACTTCACAAATTAATGGATGGATTCAGAGTGGCTATGTCCATCTTTTTACACAATGTTATTGCTTCTAAGGAGAAATGATGTGCAAATGTGCATTAAATTAGTGTGCAGGAATGTGCAGTAATCATACCCTGATCATGTTCATCTGAACGCTACTTTGGAAGAAAGCCCAGAGTTGAGGTCCCACCTCTTCCCAGGCCTTGGCCATGTTTTGGAGCCTCTCTAGCTCCTCAAAGGTTGTGTTGGCCTGGACAAACACAAATACACACATCCTATGAAAGTTGAAAAATATTTCTGGAGTACAACAAAAGCATATTTAACACACAGCTTTCTTGTTATATGCTAATAATACTGTCAATAATGAGTTTGGTAGAAGTGTCAGTTGTCAGAGAATAGTATCAGTTAAAAATAAAGAAAGGAGAGATCAAAAGAGTCCACTAACGATTTATCCAAGGTTTAAGCTGCACTAATCTTTAAACAACATACAGCAAATAACAAGTAGAATGTTACATTATGTAATTTGGCTACATTCAAAACGCCGCTCTGTTTTGTGTCAAGAGCATTAAAAGAGACGTGACAGATCTGTTTTTCCTTCCACTGCTGCACCCCCACATTTACACTGAATTCTGTCCCTCCTCTTCCCATCCCTCACATTGCATCAGATTACCCCTCACCCCCACCATCCCTTTGCTTTCCACTGCTTCTTTAGTCAGCTCATTCCAGAGGTGGGTGGGGGTTTGTATGCATCTACACTGATACTGAGTGTTGAAAGAATCGGAGAAGCGGAGCAAAAGTGAGTTGGAAAAGGGAGAGAGGTGATGGGTCAGGCTGGAGGTGGTCTCACTCACACTCTTTAATATCTTGCGGGCTGCGGGGGAGTCGGGGGTGTAAAGGATCTTTCCCATCAGCAGGGGCTTGACTGAATTCCACACAATTTTCGTGACAGGGTTGGACTCCAAGGTCTGCATCAGGGCATTGCAGAAGGGAGCTAAGGGTAGGAAAAGAGAGAGAGAAAGAAACAAATGAAATTCATGCATGATCATTTTTCCTTATGGCCTCCATAAGTGTCGAGCAATCTTTACTTACTGGCAGTATCATCATAGACATAGTTGTAGTTTTTGGTGCCATTGACCCCCAGAAACACCTTATAATTGTTGTCTTCATACCAGTTGAAAGACAGGACCCTAGAGCCCCCACCTTCTGGATATCCACAGAAGAGACTTGACACGCTGGAAATCAACTGGGTGAAAGAGGAAGGACCCCCTGTTTGGAACAGGGAGGACACTGCCTTCAGGAGCTCCTGAGAGCTCTCCTGCTCCATCATCTGTGCAAGACAGAGAGGCCCAGTTAAATGTTTTTTATTTCCAAATTATTAAACAATCCGATAGAGTCTGCAGCTGTGAACAGCCGTGAGTCTGTAGCTACAGCAGTGCTTCAATATTAGCATGCTAATGTGGTCACACTCAGTAATTAGCACTAATTACAAAATACAAAAAAGGTGAACTCAGATCAAACTGAATTTGGATTTTACTGTTATCTCCTCATTTAGGTGGAAAGGTCACCAAAGTAGCTCACATCCTAAAAGGTCAGTTCCCTGTACACAAGTACAAAGAAAATGAGACCCGATAATACTTTACATGAGGTACAATATGTGTAAACTACAAAGAAGCTATGAACATGATTAATCACTTATATTTACAAGGTGGTGACTCAGATAACATAAGGTGGGAAATAGGATTTACTATAATCACAATAAACTAGGGTTTAAACTACCTTTAAACTTTAAACTCAGTTCAATCATTTTACCGCTGTCTAATATACAGTACACACCCCTAACACCAAATGGGTTATATGCTGTATCTAAAACCCTGACTGGCTGTTATTTTTTAATTTTTATATATATATTTTTTTGTCTGTCATGTCTGTTCATCAGTGCTGAGAAGTGCGACCCAAAGATTTCTGGCTCACAGCAGGATGAGTATTGCTGGAAAGTGTAAACAATTCATTTTGAGTTATTTGACCTTCATCATATAATTAAACACAAATCAGGGATATTTGTGTTTCTCATATTCATTCATGCCCTGTGAATTTTCAAGTATAAACAGTCGCAAGAAAACAATAGCTTAAAGATAAGCAAAGAGGCTGGACAGAGAAGAGCTGCAAGGTGGACTAAATATCCTCCTATTGACAGAACAAAAATAGCTTCAACTGGGACAGCAATTCTCCCTGCTACATGTCATTTCCTCTATGAAGATAATGAAGATAATGAAGGAGGCTATCAATAATTGTATTGGATGTTGCTCCTACATGCTGGTAGGACCGATCTCCTCCAGGAGCATCTTGGTTCAAATCATATTCGGATTTATTAGCACGGGTCAACACTGATAATAAACTCGGCTCCAGAGGTCAGTGATGAAAATGGCTCTTTGATAGTCTACGACTCCTACTCCGAGCTAGCTTTTACACATGCTACAACACACCCCTCATGTCTGCCGCGCTCACTCCCTCTTCCTCTATTTTCTTATGTATTATTTCTCGCACAAAAACATCCACACACACACTGAACAGAAAGGAAGAAGAGGTGGGTAATGAGAGCTTTTGGCTCGCCTTTCTGTCACCACGGTGATACGAAGGTCCCACCTACAGGATGTGTCACCTCAAAAGAATGTCCCTCTTTTTCTCTCTCCCTCTACCTCCCACCCCCCTCTCTCTTTCTCTCTCACCCCTGGCTAAGGTGATGATGGGATACGCTCTCCCTTGGGACAAACCGTGAACGTGCCTAAACACACATCTCAGGCACAGTGATTTGTGTGTATGTGTTGCCTGATAAACACACATTATTCTACTCTATTGTGTTACATTGCATTATGCTTTTTTTTGTACTGTTTGTGGTTTTTGTATATATAAACCAATATATACCATTTCATTATGTTTTACCATATTTGTTCTATATGACTCTCTTGGTTTTATTCTATTTTAGTCAAATTGTTTTAGATATGTAATAATGTATCTATGCTGTGTTTACTGTTGACGCATGGAACAATATGCTCCAGAATATTATGTTTCCTTGTTTATACTTTAATTAAATAGTGATCGTTTCTAAAAGCTATAAAAGCTGATTTTATTATTTTTCATCATCTAGTTTCTTTTTACTTTTAATTCA
>VUQR01035065.1:2608-24907 GCA_015108515.1 Hemichromis elongatus | reverse complement strand
GAATCTCCTCAGCAGCCTAAGACTATTGCAGCATAGCTAAGGGATGGCATCACCCGATCCAGCCTTAACTATGAGCTTTATCAAAAAAATAAAGTTTTACACCTTGGCGAGAGTGTCTGCCCTGAATCCAAACTGGGAGCTGGTTCCACAGGAGTGGAGCATAAAACCTATCACCCACTCATGTGAACCCAGTCTACATTTTCCTCGACTTACCAAATTAATGGCATTATGTAAGTCACTGGTCTGAAACCCTGGCAGCAGCCTGGGATTTTTATTAACTGGGCTGTATTTTATTTTTATACCTTGTGGTGCTGCCAGTACTACAATACCAGCAGTCTGATGTATGAGGCTTTAGGCAGAAAGTCACAAGACACACACACAAATAGACACTCATATTTACCTTTGCTTTAGTGTGTCTACCCATTACCACCAATTTTAGTAAGTTTAGCAGTTAAATTTGTGATTCTCAAAGCTATTGATGCTTCATTTAGCTGCTGAGGAAGTTGGCAGCACAACTGGTTTTCTTATTTCCATTTAAAAATAGTTCAAACTGAATAGTAAATTGAAAAGAACCCTTAAAATATATGTTGGTTAATTTCCTTTCGAAGCTGTATCTCCTATTATTCTTTATTAAGCTTGTGTGTGTTTGTGGGCTGGAAAGCAGGTGTTTTAACTTGTTCCAGGAAAGCTAATGGAGGACACAGTGTGTATTTATAGCTAGTGACTCTCAAGAAGTGTGGAGCCAGAGTGAGGTCTGAAAATACACTGTGCATACACAACAGCTCACTGCCAATCAGGACACATGCATACATATACACAGGCTATAATTATAATACCCATGATTGATATGTGTGGCTCCTATCCACACGGGCGAGCACAGAGCATCCTCCTCACCCCCGACACTCTGTATACACAGTAAACACTGGATATATGTACTCAGCTATAAAGAGACAGAAGGGAAACAACCAATAATACGGACCAGATGATTGCTCTGTTTAGTTTCTAAAAAAGGGAGTTATTTCACCAATGTCCTCTGAATATTTACAGACATCCTCTAATGTAGTTACTGAGAAACCCCTGGCATAGAAGAAGATAACAGTGGATGAATTTTATCCTGAAAACCTATCATAGTAAGATTACTTTTCACAAAAGCACTACATTAATTTACTTATTTGTATTTGTATCCTGAAGAAATGTCCTGACTACTGATTGACTATTGACTCTGGTCCAAATGGTGAATACTATTTGCAGAGAAATTTAGAGGCCTAGACTGCACCATGATTGAATGATGATCTGTCAGAGAACTGATGAAAACTCCAGTTTTGTTACTCCCATTATTTGCTTACCAAATGGAGAACAGGTGTAGTATAGACAGCTCAAATGAAGAAACTCCACACAGGAGAGGTCCAAACAAGAGATTTCAGGCCAGCGAGACTTCAGGTCTTCACTTCTGTCAGCAGTTCTGAGTAGTGTAGTCCTTGTTTCCAAGCTATGGAACACAATATATAGTATGCTGAATGGTGCTGATAGATTTCAAGTAGCAGAAAGCAATCAAGCTGGAGATTTCAAATATGGTCTCTCCACCGAGCAGGGCTCCTTCACTGACACATCCCATACATTAGATCCCATAAATATTTCCAAACTCCATAGATGTTGTTGAACCACTATCTTCTTAGGAAGCAAACAATGGTAGCTCATAAACCTAAAGGATCCTCAAAATGAAAGAGACCAGGTGGTGGGGAAGTTCATGCACACAAAACATTCTCTATCCGAGGTATACATGATGGGTTTGAATAAAATACACTTTGCAGTGCTTCCTCTAATTCCTGGTAAAATATTTCAATTTGACCAGTGGACTATGGGTGATAACCTGAGATAAGAGTGACTTTGGTACCCAGAGTGTTACAGAAAGTTTTAACTGTAAAATAAATTGAGGTTTCCTATCTGATACCATGTCTGCTGGTAACCCATGAAACATGCTACTTCATAAAGCCTGTCAAAAATTATAAGCATTACATTGTGAACTTCTGAAACTGGGAGGCCAAGCTAGGTGTAGGCAGGGTTGACAAAGACAAGAGGCTGGCTGAGAGCTCACTTTAATACAGGCACAGGTGGAACATGGAACTGCTTTTATGTAGTCACAGATTTCATTTTCTAGAGATGACCACCAGAGCAGGGAGATGACGTAACACACACCAGCGTGATATGCACACTTGGCAACGCGAGCCCAATGAGCAAATGGAGGCTGGCACATAGAGAAATAAATGGGAGAACCAGAGTTGGGAGTTAGTCCAGAAACCTGGACCTCTTTAACCTGTTCCCAAATTTCCAAACTGCTAACACACAAGTACATGACAAAAGGATTTCAGAAGTATTGTACAAATGCTCAAAAACCAAAGTCTGGAATTTAAGCATATAATATGTTGCAAATAAGAACAGTTGTTATAGTCAGGCCAAACTACAAATGGCTGCTCAGCCCCCTCCAACAAAAGCTAGCCTAATAACCAGCAGCTTTCAGTTCCCGGAGGAATTATGATAAAGAGAAAAGAAGGTACAAGGATGTAGTTTGTCTTGGGTTCCATGGCACTGTGAAAGCACTCAGCCACCCTGGAGTAATAGGTGACAAGTTTAACCAAAAACTGTTTGAGCAGAATAGTTGGGACCAGAACTGCCGTTGTGCTGAATACTTTTTGGAATTCTGCAAAAGCAGGACTTTAAGTCAGGAGTTGAGATCCATTCCAAGGCAGAGAGATAGCAGTCAGATAAGATGAATGGGATGTGACTTGGCTTTGTAGAAACTGACAAACCCAACCCCACCCAAAGTAGCAGTGTGCTAGAAGTGGGCCATGAGAGAACACTGCCTATGTCTGACTTCTCTGGGTTGGTCTTCCACCCCTCACTCTCGAGCTTGTATTCTAGGAAAGACGCTGTTGGCACACAAAACTCACTTTTCTCATTTCATACACAGTCGGTTTTCAAGAACCCACTGTAAAACATTCTTTACATCAACCTGATGTTTTTTGAGAACAGACAACCATAAAAATGTGAAGAAAATCTCAATACATCACTTACTAATGGTTGGAAAACTGCTTAAGCCTTAGATATGCCAAAGGACATAACAGTCCACTCACAGTGTCCCAAAGGAATACTGAAAGCAGTTTTCCACTTGTCTTCTTTTATACACATATAATTATAAGCATTTCTTAAATCAAGCTTACTGAAGATGGAAACTCAATGCCAAGCCTGAAAAGCAGGTAATGGGGGATTATTTTCTCTTCACAGTGATCTAATTTAATCCCCAGTAATCGATGCATCATTTCAACATCTTGTCCTTTTAACAAAAAAGCAGAAACCTGCATCAAGATGGGCGGATTATCCCAGCAGCACGTAAATCCTTGTAGGTTTCCATGGCTTCTCTCTTTGGGCAGCAGAGATTGTAAAAGTGGCTTAATGGCATGGGAGCTCCAGCTAACAAATCAGTAATACAATCATAGTATCTCTCAGAATGGAGAGACCCTTTTCTTACTGAAAACCTGTCTGAGGTCATGATATTCAGGTGGCACTAGTGATAAATCAGGTTGAGGGTATATTGCTGGATAAGTGACTGGCCTAGCTGGCGGTACAGCAGATTTTAAACTGCTGGACAGGCAAAAAAAACTCCTTTCCCAATCTTTGTGAGTGTTATGTCTCTCTAACCATATTTATATATAGTCTGAGGAGCAGAAAAGACAATAAAGTTGACCATTTCCTCTCCTTGCTGATATGGGCAAGGAGAGTGTGTTAATTGAGATTCGAAATCAGAGAGCCAGCTGTTCATGCAGGAGATTTTGAGCCACTCCTTTGTCGATCAAAGCTTGAAATTACAAACTGCCGTTGTCAAAGCATACTGTTGTAGGAGGCTGCATGTAGGGAAGATTATTACTCTTTGACCCGCCTACCAAAATCCCCACACTTACTAGTGGGGTCCTTCTTCAGGATGCACAGGACAAAATGCTACAAAATGCCCAGACTGGCCACAATACATGTGCACATTTGCCTCCCTTCTCAACTGCCATTCTTCCAATAAAGGCTCACCCCAGCTCCACTGGCTTCTCCAGAACCTCAGAGGAGGAATGTAATATGCTGGCACCGGAATCATAAGGCAAGGAAGACTGGGAGGCAGAGTACAGAAGTAAGTGGTGGACTGAGGATGGTTTATAGTTCTTTTCTTGGGTTTAGCCTTGCAGCCAGTTCTCCATCTTCATGGCTAAGAAGACCACGTCTTCAGAAGTTTCAGCCTCATCCCTAGTAGCTAACTCATGCCTCAATCTATTATTTAAGGAATGTTAAAGGTGCCCTCTTACTATTTTGGCTCACCTTATCAACTAAAACTTCAAATTCTACAATAATAGTTATCCACCTTGTGACTTCAGCTTCCCCAAGACAATAGATAAAAACTTGCTTGAATTCTTCAATGGAAATGTCATACTTGACAGAAGTAGTGGGACTGGTGAGGTAATAACACACTGCCCCACGGTGAGGAAAGACTGGTTGGTTCACACAAGGATTGCAAACAAAAGGCAACCAAGGAGGCCAAAAGTACAGCGTAATAATGGTGACAGCAATCTGACAGACAGCTGTTGAAACCTCCAGGCTTGTAATGCCTACCACTTGATTACCAAAAAAGCATAGCAGGTGTAGGAAGGACTTTAAAGTTTGTGAAACATGTTTTAAGAATGTGATTTATTTACATTTAACTTTTTAGTTTGAGTGACAAAAAAGCAACATATTGAATATATTCAGTATTTTTGAGTAATTAGTCTCTTATCACTTTATTTTGTCTTCAGCTCAAACAGTTTCAGTCTCACTTGACAAGATGTGTTGCTTTCTATTTTATATCTTCTAAAGTATCAGCTCGGAGTCTGATTAAATCTTTTATTGTGTTTTTTTATGTAAAACTGTCACGCTTTTGTTTTTGTTCATAGGATATTCTGTGACTGTGAATGCACTGCAATCAAACATTTCTTCAGTGCTCCAAACACTACAATCATATACTCAGTCATGTATCTCAGAACCCTTTGACCCTTTAGCCTTTCTCCAGCCTGTTCTGTGATAGAGTGCTGCCCCCTTGTGTTTGACAAAGAACAAAAGGGGGGCTATTGATTTTGAGTTTTTATATTTAAAATATTCATAGAACAAACTTCAAGGCCAAATCAAATCAAATCAATTAAATACATTAATAAATTAATAAAATGGCCTAGTTAAATATCTAGAATTTCTGTGGCATTTTCTCCCTTTGCCCAAAACCAAAGTAATTTTAATATAGAACTTTTATATGTGCAAAAAACATGAACATGAAAATAACTCAACTTTAATGTTGAGGATCATCACAAGAACGGGTGATGGAGATCCACGCTTTAAGAGAAAAATATAACACTGCTATCTCAAAAACTAGAAGAGAGCAATGCTGGTAGAAACTAGTTAACCTGATGGCTTCATAAATGATCTGGTCTGGTTCTTTACTGCTCTAACCACTGTGTACAACATGCATCATTCACCCACTGACAAAGTACATTTATCTATGCTTAAGTGTTTACTACCTGCTATTAGTTGTGTACCGTCTATATGCACAAAAGTATTAGAACACTTACATGAGCCACTCGATCATGGATACCCATACCATCAAGCTCCCGGCATAGATGTAAGAGGCATGGCTAGGTGTTTGATAGTTTTTGTTTGTGGTGATGGTTCACTGAAAACACCTGAACTGAGAGATTAAGAGGTGGAGCCCAGTGCTGTTGTTCATGATTATCTTGACACAAAATTTGTCAAAGTTAGAAAGGTTCAGTTTCCTACAACAGATAAAGTAGAAGAGTTGAGATTAAAGAGAAACGCTCCCTCAGTATCATACAATGGCAGGATAAATATGTTTTCCTCCTTTATTCAGGGGATATATAAAATATTACAAACTTTCTCATAACCTCAAAAAGGAGATCACGTTAGTTTGTATCTACATTGTATCATAGGAGTAAATAGAACAAATCAACTGTTCAGGTTTCTATCGTGTGTCCATTTACCTATAATTCCTTCATTCTAATATAGATTTTGCATTAACTGAAAAAATTTTTTCTAAATAACAAAATTCAGCTGACAATGCTGCATTTTTTGGCTGTTGTAACATTACTAAATAACTTCCTTTTATTGCAACATGTGGCCTGACAGATCAGGCTATGTGTTCATTTTAGGGAACTCTTTAAAATTACTGTCAGCGGGCAAGAAAGCTGAGTGA
This sequence comes from Hemichromis elongatus, assembly GCA_015108515.1. Lineage (NCBI taxonomy): Eukaryota > Metazoa > Chordata > Actinopteri > Cichliformes > Cichlidae > Hemichromis > Hemichromis elongatus. The sequence continues at coordinate 18,639 of VUQR01035065.1, read as the reverse complement.
CAGCTTTACAGAGAGAATGATAGCTATCAATAAGAAATCTGGGAAGGAGGAATAATATCAGTTTGGTAGCACAATGTATAAGAAACTATATCAAGGAGATCTGTCTTGGCAGGAAAAACAAACTAGGCAGGATTAAGCTGTCTGTTGGTGGTGCTAAATAAGAACCTTGGATGGTGCTTATTACTGCTAATCAGTCCAGAAAAGTAGGATGTTATTAAACTATAAACTATTAAAGTTTGATAACTCCATCATGTAAGGGTAGTGGACATAGGGATCTGTACTTTTCCATCTCCATTCAGCTTTCCTGCACTCTCATTTGTGGCCATGCATATAATCATTGATCCAATAAAAGTATTGACAAGCATTTCAAAGGAGCTACATTATTGAGTACTAATGTACTATTAAACCTATTGAGTGAATTACTGATATTTCCAAATCTGGGTGCTGAGATGCACATTTAAGAGAAGAGAGCTGAAAACCTGGGAGCTAAATTCTCAATAAAGATTTAGGACCGTTGCATTCTCCTCTTGAAAGGCTATAAAGCCATGTAGAAGATGATTCTTGTACTCAGACAGTAAATCAGAGATGAAGAGACAGCTTAAAGATGGGCCACGGTTCCAGAGTTTTAATAAAGTCATAGTTCAAGGTGTTGGCAACATCCCAGCCCACACAGACGCAAAGTAGACATGGGACCAAACCCACCCAGAACGTGAGGGGACAATAACAATACCCACATTTTAAGGAGGATTTGCCATTTCACAGCCTCCATTATATTAAGAATGTGTTTTGGTGCTTGCCTGGTTGACTGATGGTGCTGTCAGTCAGTCAGTCATAGCTTCTGCAGTAATCCCTTCAACACAACGGACAAATCGTTTGTACTTAATGTCACATCAGTTGTTTTTCTTTTCAAATTCAATTGAAAGCTTCACTAAATTTTTGAAGCAAGCACATTACAGTAGCTTTAAGCTATTACTGCAGTCTAGCCAGGGAGAAAACTTCAGATTCAACATCTACCCCATCGATCCCTCTGCACACTACACATCTCTGCTACGTTTTACTGAATTCATACACGAAGATGTTTTAGTTTGGGATGGTAAACCTGCCGAACCTGACCTCAGAGTAACTTTAACCAAACTTTATCTGCAAATGTAATTATTAACTTCATGGGCAATTGGTTCTCTGTGTGCACACAGCGTGACTGTGTAAACACATTCATGTCCCCACAACATGAGTATACACACACACACACGCACACAGAAATAGTGGAAAAAGCCATCCAACCACTGAGTCTGTAGAGCTGGTGTGATGGTCAGGTTACTGTATGCAAAGTGGATCATTAACTTCAGTGACTCCTGAAGACCAGGTACCAACAAGTTCACATTAGACCACAGCAGACTAAAGCAGGACCACACACACAGGGAGCAGTGCTAACAGTCGGAGCTAAAAAAGTCACGTGATGGGCAGTCAGTAATTAAGTGGTATTTTATATTCAGTCATGGATGAGTGCAGATTAGGCCAGTAGTCGTTCATTAAATCCAGTGTCTGGGTGTAATAAATATGCATCAGCTGACTTGTGTCTTTGAGTATTTTTGTAGAGCAAAGAAAAGGTCCAGCTGTCAGTGCAGTCTCGTTCCCAGAGTCTGACTTTGCTTGAAATGTATTAGTCAACATCCGAGCTGTTATCAAGGCTGAACTGTCTTTGACCCGGTTATTGACCTTTGAGCCTTCACATTCAGAAAAACTGATCAGAATGAATATAGAAAACTTTTATGAAGCTTTTAAGATAAGATACAAGATCAAAACATAGGCTCTCATTGAAAAAATATTCTCAAACAATAAAAATGTACTAAACTGAACTCAAATGAGCAGAAATGACCCCCGGCAGACAGCAGCTGTCTGTGTTGGCACCAGCACTCCATACACAGAGGCTCCGCCTGTTTGTTTGTTGTACCACGATGTAAACTTTCTTTTTAATCCTTTTGTAGAGTCACATGTTGCTGCTTTACATTAGGTATAGAAGAAAGTGCAATGAGTGCATCAGCAACGCTTGAGACAAATGTGAATAATGCTCTAAATTATGTAGGGGTGGGGTGCAGAAAGTATGTGCAGAATATTGTTTTAATGACTTAAACATTTTGACCTTTCTGCCCTTTGACCTTTCAACAATGAGCTCATCAGCGCCCACATTTGTTTGGTGTGCTCTTCTTTCTGTGAATCCCTGACGGACAGGAATTAGAAACCAGTTCTAAACAATGATCAGCATCAGCATAAAGATTTTCAAAATCAAGTTAAGGAGTGAAGAATAGAGGAGTTTAAAGGTTTTAGGTTAAAAGATTTTAAGTTTTTACTAATATATATTGTTTAAATAATCCACATCTCCAATTTTAAAAACATGTAAAGAAGATTTCAAGACTGATCCAAGTTAATTACATTACACACCCACTTCAGCAGCTCGGTTATTTGTTGATTCCACAATATTTTTTTATTTTGTATGATAGTTTGGTCACGAGCATCACCATTAATAATCTGACATCTTTATCAAACCAAGCCAAACATAATGGATAAAAAGCCAGTTCTGTGGTATCCTTATCACATTTTAAAGACAAATCATTTACTTAGTTTTTAGAGTTTCATTTATTTCTGTTTTCTTAATTTAGTTTTCAAATGTATAAATATTCTTGCCCCAGAGTATCTTTCTAGACACATTCAAAGCCAAGACAGTAATCACATTACTTTGAGCGTGGTGAACGGTAGCTGTGAAATTAGGGGCAAGGATAGCTCAGTAAGTAGAGTGGTTGCCCCATGATCGGAAGGTTGGGGGGTTCAACTCCACTGAACGGCTGCTTTGAGGTACCCCTGAGCAAGGTACCGTCCCTACACACTGCTCCCCGGGCGCTGCATTGGTGGCTGCCCACTGGGTGAATGGGTTAAATGCAGAGGAGTAATTTCCCTACGGGGACTAACACATGCACGTTATTATTATTATCTAAATAAATTAGATCTAAATTCTGTCAACCAGCATTCTCCACAATGACTTGTCATCCATGGAACGCACTTCCAATGGAAATCCAAGTGATTACAAATATTAAATTTACATTTAAACATCAGAGGTTGATTGAAGGTAACTCGAAGCTGTTGTCATTTTCTTTTTTTTATTGATCTCTCCATCTTTCTTGCCTGTAAATGAATATAAATGTATTTTTCCAATTGTGAATGTAAAACCACAACATGGGACAAGGGCTGGAATTTAGAAATAGCCGTAAACTCTGTGTGAAGCACATCACTTTCATTCGTCATACTGGAACTATTAGACTGCCTCTTCCGTTTATATTGAATGATCAGCATCATCATGAAGGTTTCAAAATCAGCCTAAGAAATGAAGACTGTCACAGACGGACTATTTTTATTCTAATGCTTGTAGTCCAAGGTCTCAAGTGACAAAATTCAGCATTAATAAAAAAGTGCATGCTTGATGTGCTCACATCCTTTACCTTGTATTTTAGAATAAAACAGCTAAGTACTTTTTCTCCTTCCTCACCTTTAATAATGTAAAATATTGCAGTATACTTTAGAAACTGTATGGTATGTTTCCTGGACATCTGAAAACAAGTATTACTACTGTACACCACTGCAACAGATCATCTAAAGGCTGTGACGTATGGATTGTGATATTTTTTACACTGTAGGTTGGTGGTTATGCTGCATTTATTCATAATTGCTGGACTGATTGGCTGATGTCTTGATTTAAATGTTTTTGAAACACTGAAGGTTCATTTTTCACATTGTGGGAGAATTTTGTAAACAACCAAAGCAAGTTAAATGACGGAAGTGTGTACTGGTCTGTCATAGTTGGCGTTTTGAGAACAGGGTCCCGTCACAGAGAGCGGCAGCTGATTGGCTACCCCTGCAACCTCATTATCAGCCCCTGTCCAATCAACCTGCTGCATGTGCCTGTTATGTAATTGGGTCGCTGGAGTGTGGAGGGAGGAAATTAAAAGCGACGCTGTGCCTTGGATCGCTCTTTCAAGCAAGCTGAGAAGCGCTGGATCTGAAGGCAGCGGTAAGTGAAGCAGGATTTACGCTTAGTTTGTCAGACTCAGACTGCACTCAGCTGATTGGTCTCTCGCCTCACACACGCATGTTTAAAAACGGTATAATAATAGACTAAAGCAGAGAGCTGCTTAGAGCTGCAGTTTGACTGATTGCACGTTTTAAACAGTTTGCGCATGAATCCTTGAAGTGTGCTGGACAGCACTCTGTTTATTCTGATGAATGCAAGTTTGCTGTTTACTTCAGCTGTCTGAAGTTGTCTCGCAAGTCTTCAACTCTTCTGCACATTTGATTGGTCAACACTCCATGCCCCGCCCTGTCAGCGCAAATCAATAAACTGTCAGAGCGGTGATTACTGAGCTGTACGGTACTGTGCAGAGCAAACCGCAGCACGTTAGGCTGCCTGTAATAGTTACTGATAGGAATCCAGTTAAAACGTTACTACAACTTTGGACTCGTTGATATTTCTTGTGTGTGCATATTTAAATACTTTTTGAGTGTCACAAAAATAGTTAATGATACATGCACTAATATGCAACATGCACTCAGCTGACAGTACAACAAGCTAAGACTAAAGCAGTCAGGTCATTTTTGTTTCTAGAGCACATTTATAGTTCTCCTTCATAGTACTTTTTACTCACTTAATATAGCAAACTATACAGAACGGATTGTAATGACATTTAGAAATGTCATAAGACTATGAGAGAAATGCAAAAACATTGTGAAAAACACATAAAAAGGTTAAAATACAACTGTTCTAAAATGATAAGTTGGTGCACTGGACTTTATGTGGGAGAGGGACAGTGTAAGTAAGCCAAAACACGAGTGGTGTGTTTTAATGTGTGTATAAAGTCCAGCAGCTGCATCATGAAGCATTAGCATTAGAGAAAGAGTGGAGGAGGAGTGCTGGTTAGAAGTTATACTTCTGGTTTCTTCAGAGGCTTCAGTTTATCATGCTGATGAACCATCCGCCATCATATTGAAAAGTGTTTCCATTATTTTGTCCATCCTGTTTATTTCATTAAGAGTAGGTTAAATAATGCAATGCACCTCGTTGTATGCAAACAGGTAAGGCTAGAAATTGACTATAAATGAATCAGCACCTTCCTAATAAGTAAAACCAAACAAGAAAACACAAGTGAAAGTCTAACATTAAATGTTCAGGTCAAAGCTGCGGTTGTATGATGTCAAAAAAGTCCCTAATTTTGTTTAATAGGAATCTGTTCAGTCCAACCCTAATGCACTGAATGATGTGAAAAATCCCATTCTGCTTCATTTTGTGCTTCTCCTGGTGCACATGTCTGCCCCTCAAGAACACACCAAGGCGTGAGGATGAGGATTGCAGTGATTGGTCAGAGTCTGTTCGGCCAGGAAGTGTACAAGGAGCTAAGGAAGGATGGGCATACCATTGTAGGAGTCTTCACAATCCCTGACAAGGATGGCAAGGCAGATCCTCTGGGTAAGAACTCACAACATCAACACCATTTTAAGGCAAATATGAATGGAAATGCTACTTTTCTTCTCTCGCCAAAGCAATGCTGAATGTGACGTTCCAAGCAAGCATTTTTTGGCGCATCTGCTCGGAATAAACTGATGATGGTGCCAAATGAAACTTGGACTTGAACTCGGGCCACTGGTTTTATCACTGCAGGCCACTAAAGTCTTTGCAGCTCTGTCATCAAACTTGCATTGTCCAAATGCAATCTTGTATCAGGTGATTGCATTTTCATATCAGAGCAGGAAAATGTTTGTAACTGATTTACAAGGACGGACTGGAAATGAATGACTATACAAAAACATGCTGTACACTATATCCAAACAGAAACGCAACCACTACCCCACATCTGGAAGTGCTCAGAATCGTGTCATGATCAGATATTGTCCAGGTGTTAATACTGGCTGTTTGATTAGTTCCCAAAAAAAGGAATGGACTTAAATAGGTAATTGGGGAACTTTCTGTGGAAAACCTGATGTTGTTGGGAGACTATCCATCCCACTTTGGATGGAGCAGAAATCTGGCCAAATTTATTAAACCCCCCCAAAATGTGACTATCCAGAGTTGGGACCAGGAAGCAGAGTTTTATATGCCTCTCTGCAGTTTCTCCCAAAACACCATCCTTATAGAAATCATGATGACATACGACATAAACATTTATTTTTATTTTTTATATTTTTTAACTCTTCCTTTGTGTGAGTAATATTTCCAGATCCGTAATAATGACACAAACAGAACACACATTACACACAATGTAATACAGAAAGCTGCCACCGCATGCTGGGTCCATAATCCAGAGGTCCATGAGTCGAAGCCATCTTCTGCTATTTGAGTTCTATGCTGGTAGCCTATCAGATTTCCACCATATGAACGATGTCACCGAAACACACAAGTTTTAGTCCAGCCAGCGGGCTCTTTACATTTTGAGATGGCTGCAACTCAGGAGGATTCCTAGTTGCTCGAGACTGCGCGCCAAAATATCCTTGGGCAAATTGCTCTACAATGTGTTCATTGCAGAGTGAATATTAGGCTCAGAGTGCTTGAATGAATGGGTAAATGAGATGAGATCAGAGAGAGAGCCTTTATTTGTCAGTTGCAGTTGCCCACAACTGAAATGACAGACCTTGCTGACCGTACATACAATACACAAACGTCACATTGGGGAGACAGGTCAGGCTGGGTAGCAAAGGAAAAAACACATTGAAATGTGTAACACAAAAGGATAGAAAGGTAGATAGAAGGAATGCACAGATATCATCACACTATAAAACAATAAAACACAGAAAATCAACATGGGAGGATATTCCAGTGTGTACATCTGGATCTGGGACCGCTGCAATCTTTGATCGCGCCTCCAGCTGAGCCGCTGTCCACAATGGATGGGAGGTAAGCATGGGAGGAGGCGTTGAATTCGGGGGAGGGTGGGTGATGGTGAGGGCGTATCAGTATCAGTGTACATGTGTGCGTACACACGTGTACACTGTGTTCAGCTAAGAAAAAGTGTCACCACGCCCGGTTAAGCAAAGGTCAACAGTCTCCAGTGGAGCCAGGTGGCCTTGAGGGAGGGACAAAGAGTTCTGACACAGTCCTGTTACCATGGAAGACTTTTGAATGAGGCATATTGTCTAAAGTGTTCAAGACTTCAGGTCAAGTAGAAAAGCGCTGCATGAGTCCAGTGTATTTATGTAATATACACCTTTATATTCCAGACTCTACTCTGAGCTCCTTAATTCTGTTTTCTTCTTGCATTTTCTTCTACGCTTCGTTTTGGAAGCCGACCCATTTTTAAATGTGCAAAGCCTTAACGAATGGGAAAATCCTGACTTGTAAAACTGGACAGATGTTATTTTTGGCTGCTTCCTTTTTCACAAGGTGTCACCACAGTGGCAAGTTCTGCATGTCTGATTTGGCAAATGTTATAGATATATATTTGTAAAATAGAAATACAGTCATAAGTGTAATACATGAAAAAGAAAACAGAACTGCTGGAGGATGTGCAGCTTGTCCTATTTATTGTGTTGCTGTTTTATCATTTTCTTCTGCAGCCACAGCAGCAGAGAAGGATGGCGTGCCCGTCTTTAAGTTCCCCCGCTGGCGACTGAAGGGCCAGGCTATTCAGGAGGTGGTGACTCAGTACAAGGCTACAGGCGCGGAGCTCAACGTCCTGCCCTTCTGCTCCCAGTTTATTCCCATGGAGGTTATCGACCACCCAAGACACGGCTCCATCATCTACCACCCATCCCTACTGCCTCGCCACAGGGGAGCCTCTGCTATACACTGGTAAGTGATGTTCATGAGATCAAGTTGAAGAGAACAAAGACACTGTGACAGGTCCAATTTTTTATTTTACTTCCTGTATCGGTCTTCACAGGACACTGATCCATGGTGACAAAAAGGGCGGGTTTACAGTGTTCTGGGCCGATGACGGACTGGATACTGGTCCCATCCTGCTGCAGAGAGAGTGTGATGTTGAACCCAATGACACTGTCAACACCATCTACAAGAGATTTCTCTTCCCAGAGGGAGTAAAAGGCACAGTAAGTAAAGAAAGATAGTGTCGTATGAAGACACTTTCATTGTAAACACATTTCATACATTGGAAGGTTTGCAATACAGTGTGTGGTCTCTGTGTTTAACGTGACTCCAGCACTTCACCAAGGCCTTCTTCCACAAAGATGACAGAAGGGACTCTCCCAAACAACGTTGTTTTGATCCTCATCTGACCCACTTACATCCTAACGTGCTTTTATTTTACCTCAGAAGTTAACCTCTTTATAGCTACCTGGTCCCTGGTGGCTCATATTAGCATTAGAGATATTGCCACTGATACTGTAATACTTAATCCTGCCATGGAGGCTGCTAGCACCGCTATCCTGTGTTTTAAATATGAGTAAAAAGCATTAATGGAACACTGTCCATGCAAAATAATGACTAGTGGATCATCATAAAACACATTTTGTGTCTGTGCTTCCTGATCTGAATGGTGACACCAATGTAAAAACTCCTTGACCATCAGTATTTCTAATGGTCAGTACTTTGGAAACTCCTGTGGTTGTAAAAAAAAAGAGGCCTGGTTATATAGTAATCTGCCCTTGGGTCTGTCGCTCCAGAACAGGGATGTGAAACTCATTTTACATTAAGGGTCACACAGGGTCACACACACAATTTGTGCCTGTCATATTTTCCAAAGCTGTTATTGGGGCCGGATGGAGTCTTTGCAGGGCTGATTATGAGACACGGGCCTTATGTTTGACACCCCTGCTCCACAGCATAAAAGGAGTTTAGACAAATTTTATTGAATCCAGTTTTGTAAATGCATCATGTGCATGATGCATGATGTGCAAACCAGTCACCTTAAAAGTAAAAACAGTACAATAATAGCAATAAAACCAGCGAGACTGCCCCCTATTGGCAAACAATCTGTAACAGTGGGAAGGAAAAACTCCCGTTTAACAGGAAGAACCCTCCAGCAGAAGGCTCAGGGAGGGGCGGGGCCATCTGTCATGACCTTTTGAGGATGATGGTTCTTGTTTTCACAAGCAGACTTCACTGAACAATAGGTGACATCATGGTGGCTATGCTCATCTTTTATATAGTGTGTGTATCTTGACCACAGTCAGCATCCCATCAGTTCCTTGGTTATGAAATGAACTGTTGATATTTTTATTTAAATGTGAAAATGTTATTATGATGTTCTGCAGTACATATTTTTTGATTTAGTCTACTCACATTACTTTGTCTTACAATGGTAATTAAATATTAACAGAAGTTAAAACAGTTTGCTTTGCTAAAGTTAAGCTAAAGATTGCCTTGAAGTGCTGGAAAAAAACAAGCTGTAACAGAACTGAAGTTGTTTTATAGTTAGTTATCTGTGTATTATGTGATTGATCAGTCTGCCTGTGTCCTGCGATTTGTCTGCTGCGAGTTTCCCAACATCGTAAATACTGTGATGACAAAGTTCAGAAAGATAGCGCAGGCACTTTTCCTGGAGCAGCTTAAACTGCATTTTTCTGGTTTGAGGTGGAAGCTGTGAGGCTGATTGCAGAGGGGAAGGCCCCGAAGATCGTACAGCCAGCGGAGGGAGCAACGTATGAGTGCATCCAGAAGAAGGACAATGCTAAGGTAAAACACAAGTGCAGCCATGACATTCATTTCTACCTCCTTCATGAGAGGAACGTCCACAGACACAAACATGCAGAGCGTCGACGCTGCTGTTCATTATGTGTCAGTGCAGCTGCCACAACTGGGCATCTTTATCCATGTATTATTATCTCATTCTTATTGCCTGTTTATGCCCTGACCTTGGCTTTTTCATCATGCTGCTCTGTTGTATCTTAATTGTCCCGTGGGGATAAATAAGGTCTCTCTGATTCTGATGTATGTATTATCTAACGTTACACAATATTCAGTTGATTTTCACGCAGCCTTAAACAGCTGAGGGGGTCTCATCGTCACCCAGGCGTGGATGCTCAAGTTTGTGAATACAATAAACTCGAACGAGGCGATTTATGGGATATTTAGGTTTTTTCTTATGCTGATAATAATGTGGTCTTGATTATGTTTATAGCACATTTTGCAAAATGCATAAACTGCTTTTTGTGATGCTTTGCTGTGAAAACTGCAGAAACGAATTCCACCATTTAAATGTGCAGTCTCTCCAGTCCTGTCAACATCCGCAGCCCCTTCTTCTCAGCGCTGCTGTCTTTATCTGCCTTCTGATTATATCTTTTATGACTATATACAAAAATCTGAGTGCTGCTATTCTTTCAACTTTTGTGTTTTTCTTTTTGACCATGACCCAAAGAAGCGTTGCCTTATCCAAGGCCACACTTGTAAGTAAGAAAGTGTTCTTTTACCTGGTTAAATAAGGGTTAAATACCATCTTGTGGTACAAATTGGTATTACATGCAAACGCTTTGGTTATACAGTCAGATCCATAAATATCGGGACATCGACACAATTCTAACATTTTTGGCTCTATGCACCACCGCAATGGAACTCAAATGAAACGAACAACATGTGCTTTAACTGCAGACTGTCAGCTGTTATTTGAGGGTATTTACATCCAAATCAGGTGAACAGTGTAGGAATTACAACAGTTTGCCACTTGTTAAGGGACTAAAAGTAATGGGACAATTGGCTTCTCAGCTGTTCCATGGCCAGGTGTGCGTTATTCCCTCATTACCCCGATTACAATGAGCAGATAAAAGGAACTGAAGACGGTTGCTGTAGAGTCCTGGCAGAGCATCACCAGGGATGAAACCCAGCGTCTGGTGATGTCTATGTTTTCCAGACTTCAGGCTGTGATTGACTGCAAAGGATTTGCAACAAGTATTTAAAAATGAAAGTTTGATTTATGGTTCTTATTCTGTCCCATTACTTTTGGTCCCTTAACAACCCTCAAATAAAAGCTGACAGTCTTGTTTGTTTCATTTGGAATCCATTGTGGTGGTTTATAGAGCTGACAGTAAAGTCACTGTGATTATTGCTTCTCATTCTCTTGATAGTTTTTTGTTCATTTTTAACTCAGAAATCTGCAGTAAATAGCTATGTCAGTTTTTGTTACTTGTTTTTACTTGTACTTTCATACTTTTAGAAATATCAGATACCCAGACTCAGACTCCCATTGTGGCAGTAGCAATGGATGCATATTACAAGTTCGCATCAAGCATCTATGTGAACGAATAATGCAGTGAACCAGGAGTAGAGGAATGTGGAGGGAAACATTTCGAACATTTGCCTTTGAAAATGTGAGCTTTTTCTTGCTACTGCAATACAAGGAGCAAAGTACAATTTCTGGACGTTACATATATTGTAATGATTTACGCTTTCACCCGACACACAGTCCCACTTAGAGACTGGAAGGACACACAGATCCCTTAAGGTGTTGCATTAGGAAGGGCATGTGGTGCAAGGATCCAGCAGATACAATATGTAAATGGTAAATGGACTTGTACTTATATTCTTGCACACACTGACATGGACACATCGGTGCAACCCTAGGATACTTTGACTAGCAGAATGGAGTGGCTGAGGAATCGATCCACCAGCCGGCTCACTAGCAGGCATGCCACTCCTCCTGAGCCGCTGTGGTGGATCATTTACATTTGAACTGGCAGTGATGACTGTTTGAATTGCTGACAGATTGACTGGAACCAGTCTGCTGAGGCTCTCCACAACTGGATCAGAGGAAACGACAAAGTGCCGGGAGCCTGGGCCGAGGTCGATGGACAGGTAATGGCTTCTTAATGCTTTCTGTCTGCATCCTGCACTGTTGACTAAATAAAAAAACATTTGACACAGTAGAGTGGTGACTCACACAGACATGCAGAACCAAAACATGATGAGCACCTGCTGTCAAAGCTGTTGATTGAGTTTAATGAGCAGCTGCTTGTGGACTGAGTGCAGTTTTCCGTCCTTCTCTGTAGAAAGTGACTTTCTATGGCTCCTCATTGGTGGATAATGGCACCGCAGTTAACGGTCAACCCCTGGAAATCCCTGGAGCCAGCCAACCGGGTATCGTCACTAAATCTGGCCTGGTGCTGTTTGGCAATGACGGGAAGACGGTGAGTGAGATTATTAATCTCGGGATACACCGGAGCACCGAATTGTTCTAGATTTCCAGAGTTCACATTACTGATAAGTGTTCTACATATCTGAAACGACTGACTCAGACATACAAAGGCCCCAGCGCTGTGTCGATGTAGCTACATTTTGATACTGAATTAACTGAAGACCACCCAGACTGTGGTAGTGGAAACGTCACTTCCAGGTATCCGGGTGCTTTTCACTGGCAGGGATGCAAACTTGTCAGTACAAAGCAAATACCTTCCTACTAGACTTGACTTATGTAGTAATACCAGAAGTATCACATTCAGTCGTCCAGCTATGAGATGGTCTTGGAATGCAGCCCACGGCTCGTTAGTCTGCATCCTTTCTTTCCACGGATGCTCAGACAAAATGTCTACACTCGCGTCACGACTGCAGAGAGAAAAATTTGAAAGATTTACACTAGAAAAACCAGACTGAGCAAAGATCACTGTGACACTGGATACGTGACTTTTTTTAGCTTTATATTTTTATGTTCACATAACAGGATCATCGTGAAATAACTTTGGCAAAATATATACAGTATATAAATCTATTTTACAGTGCAACATCGGTAACACATGACCTACAGCGTCATTTGATATTGTGGTGCAATTTGGATTTAAAAAATATTTTTTGACCGGTTTGAACTTTGTAACGGTCGACGTCTGTTTGATCCTTTTGCCTCGTGCTCTTTAGGTGAGACAGTGAGTTAAACACCAAATATGTGAGTGTTTCTTAGAGGCTCTGAACACAAAAGGAATTTGGAGCTCAGTGAGTGGTCCACAGTACCACCTCCAGCATCCAGCTGTATCTACAGTATTGTGCACTGGAAAAGCTAATATTCAGCTAGCCATCGCCGTGTGTTTTGTACGTGGTCTCTACAAATGCTGGTTGCTGAACTGTCCAATCCTGGATTCTGCAGCGTTTAAAAACCTGCTCACTACTGAAAGCAGTCAAGAATGCTTGGTTAGATTAAAGGGGAGTATTTGTACATTTTACAAAGTACATTTTTAATCAGTTTCTTTTTGAGTGTCAGAGTCGGGAAGAAGTTAGCTTACCTCAGCAAAAACCCTGGATCACTAATAAACGAGTCCCTCTATCCAAACTTCATAGGCACTTGGGGAAATGTACTTGCATGCAAGTTAGATGGAAAAAATGTATTTTTATCATTTTTTGTTTCTGGTTTCCAGGGGAAAAACCCTTCATTATAAACCTTTTAGCTCCTCAGCTCCTGGTTTGTCTTGTTACAACAACAAAGTGCACTACTCACTACTCTTTGTAATCAGAGTATAACATCAAGCCACTGAAACCTCTGGGAGATTGATGTGGTCAGGTAGCCAAGGGGGCCGTTAATCGGAAATGATCAACAAGTTCACTAGAGGAGCAACAATGAGACAATCCCCAAACAGGTTTTACAGGCGGAGGCCACTGACACGCCCCCACGTGGTCCCGTGGGGGCGTGTCACGGGACAAGTTCAGTATGTGCTCTACTGTTTAACGAGGAACGGGATGAGCGCTGTCAGAGCCACAGGATGTGATCGTCTCTGAGCAAATAATCATAAACAGACCTCACGAGGGCCTCTGGTGCCCGACACCGTGGAGTGTGGCTGGTTTTTCCACAGACTACCAGAACCTGCAGGTTCACCCTGAGCACATGTGACAGACGTAAAAGCGTCTGGAGAAGCCCTGGAGAACATTACACTGCCTGTGACATTGTTCAGAATGATCGCTTTTAGTGGTGGTCTGAAGAAGTATGTGTTGCTGGACACAGAGACCTCTACGGGTTAACCAACGTCGCCCAGACTGCCACTAGGGATCGGAATGAAATCTTTGGACCCGCAGTCAGACGCTACACTGGTGCATAATTTGTAGTCAAATTAATGGTCTCTTGGCTCCAGTCTAATAATTACTGCAAACACATTAGAACTCATTTTCCATCCAACCTGCATATAAGTATAAAACCCACAATTTAAAATTTAAAGCCAAGTTCAGTAGATTTAAACAAACTATCTCATGGCCATTTATCCTTGGACAACATCTGGCAGTTGACATGACTGTTTGGATTCAGTCCTATTTATGGCAGTCTGGCTGAATGTAAACTTTGCTGATTTTGTTGTAGATACATGTTGAAAATTCCAAAAGACACCGAGCCCAGTTCTGTACTCAGATTTCCGACTGCATGCGCCATCAGCTCTGACGCCTCTCAGGTGGGACTCTGACTCGTGGACAGGTTAACACCGTGAACCTTTCTCATATGCCTCTTCATCAGCAGCCGCTCTGTAAACAGCTCGTCGCAGTCCCCACATTTGTACGGCCTCTCCTCTTTATGTTTGGCTAGAACATGCTTCCTCAGAGTGGAACCCCTGTTGAAGGATTTGTCACAGATGTGGCAGCTGAACGGTTTCTCCCCTGTGTGAGTCCTTATGTGTTCTGTCATGTGTCCTTTCAGCTTAAAACACTTGCCGCAGTAATGGCAGCTGTAGGGTCTCTCTCCTGTGTGCACTCTCATATGATTCTGCAGATTGCTCTGGCAGGGGATGTGCTTGCCACAGATGTGGCAGTCAAAGTTGCTCTTGCTCTCCTGTGGCTTGCTTTCGTGCGTCTTGAGGTGCCACGTTAGCACGGTCTTTTTGGTGAAAATGTAGTTGCATATGTGGCAGCGGTACAGGGTTGTGCTAGTCTTCTCTTCCAGAAGGTTTGCTTCATCTGGAGATGTTTGCTTCAACTCTCTGCTCTCTTCTGCTGCTCTGCAGTCCTCTAACTGCTGCACTGTTTTGATGAGTTCTTTTGTCAAGGCATCGCCGTCATCGCTGTCTTCCATCGTTGGTTCCTCCTCGCCTCCATTGAGCCACAGTTCCTCCCTGTGCTCCTCTTTAACCTCGGAGGGTCCCGGCTCATCCTGCCACACACTAGAGCTCCACTCTTGCTGTTTAGGTGGAATCTCCTCAGTTGGCTGTTGTTTGGCATCTGCAAACAAAGGAGAGAGAAAAGCGTTACACTTCCAAGTACTGTGCTGAGATCTAAGCGTTACAGTCGGCCTCACACTGGTCAACCTCCTGTAATGAGTTTGTGATCAGCTGTATCCAAGCTTCAAAGGGAAAATCAGTAGCGAGGAGAATCCTAGTGTAGCAGAGACGTGTGCTTGTGTGTTGCACCTGTACAGTTTATAGATATTAGCCAGGCTTATTTGCATTAGCTGGAAACTTAGCACTCAACCACATTGTCAAAATATGGTCACTGTTGGCTGGAAAAAACAAGAAAATCTACATCTGGCATCACTGTAACATTTACAAAATAGAAATTTTTACTTGAGTTTCCTTCATTTGTGATTTCTTAAATGTATTAACATCATAACTCCCACACTTTCTTACTAGATATATCCAAAAACAAGAGAGTAACAGACGTACTAGGAGTGCTTCTTAGGGCAGACACAAACTTTCACCAGCTTGTGTGAGCTGATGAAAGTTAAGGCCATTTGCAAACTTGTCACATCCTGCTGAGTAAGTGAGTCAGTAAGTATTAAAATGTGACAATCACCAGTTCAGATTTGTCTGTTAAAAAGGAAGGTAACACAAGTGTTTGCATCGAATCGGTGGTCAGATCGCTTCTGATTTATGTAACAGAAACATACAAGTACGAGTCCTGTCCGAGTGCTGCTTTTCAATTTATCACAATTATTTTGATCAGAATAATTTGGATTGTTATGTGAAGGTAACAAGATAACAATCACACATAAATATCTGAACTTGGCGAGGTTTTTAATATCTAATCAAAGTTGAATCCAGCTACACTAGAAGTCCTGTATATATTGTATAACTGCCTGTATATTGTTTGTGTGTGTGTGTGTGTAATATATATATATATATATATATATATATATATATATATTACTCTG
>VUQR01035064.1:13664-27455 GCA_015108515.1 Hemichromis elongatus | reverse complement strand
ACTCAGCGATGTCAAACAAGGAACAGAATCCAAAAAAGACTCCGATCTGGCCAACTGGACCGCAGTGAAGACATGAAGAAGGGTATGGAGGACCACAAGAGCCACAAGACAAGAGTGCATTGTGCACTCTGGCGCCTAAAGTGTGCGCGTAACAGTGAATAAAGCGGGCAGCTGTCTGACCAATCAGAAAGCTCCTTACATCCCACGGTGTGGCTAACTTGAATAGCAGCAGGATTTTTAAAATGAAGTTGTTAATCCAACTGCTAATCCACGTGTTAATCCCTGAGCGAACAGGAAAGGGAAATGGATTTTGAAATGCAGTTTATTAAAGTGCAATTCGAAAAAGGTTTTTGAAATGAAGACTTAAAAAGCATTTTAAATATCAGTTTACTAAATTGGAATTCAAAAATGAATTTACAAATGCAGATTTTATTCTACAATTCATTAATTAAGCACAGAATTTTTTATTTCGATGCGTGTGGCTCTTGTGGTCCTCCATAGAAGGGTATACGTTTTTGGACTTTGTATTTAAATGAACTTTTCCTGTCGAAAAAGACTTCCCTGATGGCCATTCATACTATCAGTCACATTCAAATAGCACTTTATCCTATGCACTTTAGAGCTTTATTTACTTTGCACTCACACCTATGGTGTATTTAGCATCCCTACCTGAGTTCATGGAGGAGAACATGCACACTGATAAGCCCAGAGACCAAGACATGTGAACCCAGAACCTTGATGCACATCATGTCATTTTCACAGTAACAATGTTAGGTATCTAAGGTCAGCGGTCTCCAACCTTTTTTGCGCCACGGACCAGTTTATGTCTGACAATATTTTCATGGACCGGCCTTTAAGGTGTCATGGATAAATACAACAAAATTAAACCAGTACTGGTACCAAAACAAAAAAAAAAAAATTCACACACACATGGGAAAAGAAACTGAGTTAACGATCAAAACAATAAATAATAAAGATAAAAACCTATAAAAACCCTGAAAACCATAAATTTCACACCCGAGCCTCAACTCCTGTAGTCCAGTACCAAACGTGGACCAGTCCATGGCCCGGGGGTTGGGGACTGGGGTCTTAGGTTGGGGTCTTAGGTTAGCATCTTGGCTTAGCATGTTACCATTTGCTACATAGCACTAAACACAAAGTTTAGATGACATCATTAGTTTTGCTCACAAGCCATAAATATAATATAAGCAGACCAAAGTGAGGATCTACAACTGACCTGTAAACAAACGTGGTGCTAAAGATGATCATACAAACTGCTATAGGGTCAAAGTGACAGAATAATACTGCACACTGACATATTTGCTTTTAAAACATGGGTGTGAAACATAAGGAGGAAAATGACTGACAGAAGGAAAAAACAGAGTGAAGGAGGAGAGTGTCTTTCAGACTGAAGGAAAGACAAGAGGATGAGGAGGTTGGATTCAGGTTTCCTGTAAGCCTTTAAGCCCCATTCAGATCTTAACCTTTACTGTCAGACTTGACAATGCCAGCAGCTAGTAACTCACCGAAGACTTGCCCCAGAGGATTAGACATCGTTTCTTGGTTGGTTTGACTGCTTAAACAGACCCACTAAAGATAAGACAAACACTTTGACTTGTTTATTGTTACCAGATGTAAATGTTTTGTCCAGGGGGTAGTAAAAAAGCTGAAAAGCTGAGCTTTTACCACAAATAGGTAAATAAAATAAATGCAAAATAAGACATGCACAAGTTTAGACTTTACATAAACATTTAGAAAATTAGTCATAATTTTCACAAAAGAATAGACTTCTCAAGTAAAAGAGAAAATACTTCACAGCTTTGTAAATATTTTTGATGAAGTAATTTTGAAGATTATACATGTGCCTAAAATTCCCACTAATTATAAACCCAAAACTTCATATTCAATAAGCCTAGGGGTCTAGAATGAAAGTTTAGACCTCTCCAAGGTCTTCAATGTAAAACCAGCCAACTATGTTTTATATTTCTACATTCTACAGAGAATAAAACAATCAAAAACATTGGGGGCCATTGGCTAAACCCAACAGCTGTATTCCAAAACTGTGACTAGCATATGAAGCCTCATAGTGTGTGAGGCTTAGATTAAATATAAGATGTAATTCTGCACTTGTGATTGATCCCTATGAGCAGAAACAAGAGAAGTCATCAGTTGGTCCTACTTTATTCTTGCAAACAACTAAAGTGAATCTTTGCATATTCTGCCTTGATGTGATGTTTTTTAACCCTTGTAGAAGTCACTATTGTGGACAGCTATTCAAAGGCTGCTTTCTTGTATTTGTGTCAGTGGTGATGGTATACTTGCACATAAACCACTGCGTTGGACACTGATGTGTCACTCATGCCACCCACTGGTCAGCCAGTTGTCCACCTAAGTGAACATGTATAAAAATATTTTTTTCATGCCTAAAACTGAATAAAATACTTAACAATAAAATCCTGATTGAGGTTGTCATAATTCATGCATGAAAGGGTTAAATATTTTTATAAGTTTATCTCTTATTGAGCATGACAATGGTTTCTTTCAGATAAAAATTATATTATGTGAGTGATTATCCATGACAATTGGGAATTGACCAGTTATAGCCTCCTGTGATCTGAGGAAAAAAGGAATCTTCCCAATTAAACTTTTCCTGCGTCTTTGGAGCTTAAAGATGTCATCCAAACACATGAATTATGAGTGGAAAGCTCAGTATGTCCTCTATTTAGTACATCAGGACTTAGTAGCGTAGCTCAAATCAAAGTCAAAAGATATAGACCAACAACACATGCCTATTACAGAGGACATGAAAGAATAGAATGGTTCTCATATATACCATTTTGTCATCAGACCACACGGAGGCGCTCTCCGACCTCAAACATTTTCAAAAATATTCCTTATAAAGATCCTTGCACTGACCCATCAGCTCATTCTAACAGCGATAATGAAGTACTTGCCCTTGATTCTCTTTGATGATTTTACTTTGCGTCATTATACCACTATTGTTTTCCTGAAATTTGTCCATGGAGGAACAGAAAGACAGTTAAAAACTTGTTAAGGAACTCAAAATCTCTTTAGCTCCTCTTACAAAAGGCATCAGCAGATCCAGATTTGCATGACGACACACAAACACAAACTCACGGTGTGAAACCAATACGAGTAGGTTGCAGGTTTTTAAAAAACAGCACAATATAAGTAAAACCTCCAGTATTGCCACAAAGATATCTGCCACTACATTTGTGCTGCAAATTTGATTTTAAAATTGTAACTGGGAAAAACAACTGTTGGGATCTTTACTGGGACTTCTCTTTAATTTTCCACAAAGCTGTAAAAGTTTAACCGACTAAAGATATACAAGTGGAAATATTTGTTAGTTGTAACACAGCAGCTACAAAGAATTCTTTAAACAGCAATTTGTGACATAACAAAATACAAGAACACAGTTTTAAAGCCTTAAACAGCATCTGCTATTTCCTAGACCTTCCTTTTTCCACAGAAAGCAGCAGCACTAGTGGATAAAACAGACATCTCATGGCAGTGAAGTTGATGGCCAGTTTCTTTAGTTATAAAAGTATGATAAGCCTCTGGCTTTTAAGTAGCTTACCTCGTCTGTTAATCTGAGCGACTGATATTCAGATCGTCTGTTTGCCCCGAAAATCCATCAATTTATCAGCCAACCCACCTGCTGTCTGAAATAAAATGACTAAACTCGCCGACTTCTCTGTGCACGGACCGACTCCTTATTTGGACATTTATATAGTGGCCGCACGCACGCACAGACACACAAAGTTCACCTCACTTCTTGTAAATAAAACTGATGAGCAGATCGAATGGTAAACATAACTTCTGATGCTTCAGTATCCACCTGTACACAGAACAAAGGCACAACAGCGAGCAGAGAGAGAACAGTGGTGATTCAGACATATGCTTTTTTTTGTATGCCACGCGTCATTAGAGCAGTGATTGGGTTTCTCCGTAAACACGCTGCACTTACAAATGTGTACATGGAGCGTTACCCTGCTTCCTGTCCCAATAAGTGTTTAAGCAAACAACTGAGCAGATCCTTTGTGCATTAATGGCAGGAATGGCACACAGGCATCCTCTCCTTACCACATTCGCACACACATGTCACGCTATCATCACTGCCCAAGCGTGTCTCAACGTCAGAGCCCAAAGACTTATTTGTTATAAATCCCGTGTGGTGATAATAGCTGTGAGACATTTGTGTGTTTGTGTGTGTGCGTCTCTGTTGGAGTGCCTTTTCAGAAGTCGTCTCTCTCTCTCTTTCAAACACACACACAGGCATAAATCACAAGATTGTACCTGTTTGTAAAATGTTTACAATAAAGGACAATCAATACATTCTGCAGTTACCAGGATAATACAGCGTGATAGGATGCCTATAACGACGGCATCACAACCAAGTCTCACAGACCTGAGAATATCTGTCACATCAGACAATATCTGCTAAAGTAATGAGACTAATGAAAAAATTACAAACTCTATTAACTCTGATATTATATCTGGAAAATGATATTTTTGAGACAAAATATCAACATCGCTTTCTTACACGTTTTGATACTTTGGAAGCTTTGAAGTTCAGCAGATGATCTTGACCTTGGACTGACTAGATAGTTATCTGAAGAGATGTACCTAATAAAGTGGCGATTGACTATATATCTAACAGTCCCTGCTTTCTTTTTCATCTTTACTTAAATTTTTTAAAAACCAAAAAAAACCCAAAAAAACCCCCAAAACAAAACAAAAAAGAGAAACACAGCAGTTATGTGAAAACTTACTTGGTTACTTTTTAGATTTTGTTGAAATTTTCATGACAATCATGTTCCTTTGACTTTGTGAGCCTTTCAAATTAAAATAATATTTGAAGAGGGCCAATAGGAATCAGATTTGCTAGGAAATTACTAAGTGTGTTTACCTTTTAATGATTCAATCTGTGCTTTTAACAAAAACAATAATTGGGCTTGCGCGGGAGAAGAGAGAATACAATGCTGGATTAGTTTCTCTGTATCAGGCCTGCTTCTTTATGGATGGCAAATGCAGTCTAGCAGCCTGCCATTCTTTACCTTACAAAAGTACACATGATTAATACAACCAATGTCTATAGAAACTAACATCCATAGATATTACTGCAGAGTGTATAATATAACTTTGTGAAAAAGGTAAACATCTATTCTTGCAGCAGCTGAGTAAACAAGGATTTTCTGACAACTGAAGTGCATATATGACTGGCTGAATATGTCTTTTTTTGAATAGAGACACGAAACTGCACAACTGTTTCTTTAACTAAGTATAAAAAACATCCACAGCAATGAGACATTTGTATTTTGGAATCATATTCTTCTGAATAGAATAGAATAGAATAGAATAGAATAGAATAGAATAGAATAGAATAGAATTCAACTTTATTGTCATTGCACATGTCACAAGTACAAGGCAACGAAATGCAGTTTGCATCCATCCAGAAGTGCTTTAGCCATAGTATAGATATGTTACAGATATGGGTCTATTATAGGTATGAGGGTACAAAAATGGGTCTGTTATGGGTATGTTACACGGTACACGGTATGAAGGTATGTTGTGAATATGCTATAACTGTAAGTATGTACAGGCTGTAGTGAGTGTACAAGCTATGTACAGGCTATGAACAGGATATAAATATGAAAACTATACAGAAATATGAAATATACAAGTTATAAACAGTTGTAAACAGTTGTAGAACTACAATATTATTGTACAGAATGATTGTCTATACAGCATTTACAGTAGTGCAGTTTAGATCAGTGAGACATATGGCTAATTTCTACAGAGGTTATATAAAGTGCTAGTGGCTGTGAGTGGTGGTTCAGGCCATGTTATTATTGTGTGTATGAGGGTACAGTTGGCCATTTGTTTGTTTTTGTCCATTGTGCGTGTGTTCAGTTATGGGTGGTTGTGGGTGTGTGTATGTTTAGTCCATGAGTTTAAAGTGGGTCAGATGTCAGGAGGCAGATTAATCTTTTACAGCTAGAATATTTATTCATTTTAAGAATGCGAACACTTACATATTCTGTATCCACGAAATAGCTCAATCCTTTTTTTAATGGTTATGCTGTGACAGAAACATGGTACAGGCTCCAAGTGGAAGAAAATGGATGGATGGATGGATGGATGGATGGATGCATGGATGCATGGATGCATGGATGCATGGATGGATGTAGCTTATACCTCATGAAAAGAAGAAAATCAGTATCTCAAATAATTGGAATATTTCTTAAGGTCAGTCAAGGATCAAGGATCAAAATACAGAAATGTGTAACTTCTAAACAGTATGTTCATTTGCTCATACCAAGTGCTGAATGTGCATGAATGTGTTAATTTAACTGTTCTTATTTTATAATGGCAACTAATACCTGCCATCCTTACTTTTAGATTTCTGTGTAGGTGACAGTTAACCATCCTCTGTTTATTAGCTTTTCACTGCAGTAAACACTGTGATATCTGGACTCTCTTTAATGAAGTGTTCTCAGCCCATACAGTTACAGGTCTACAGATCTGAAGGTTTTTGTAAAGTGACACGTGTTTCTGTACTTTTGCCTCTGCACACCACCACAGTGGATTTTAAATCAAACAACCGTGATGTGATTGGAGTGTAGACTTTTAGCTTTAATTCAAGGGAGTTAACATTATTGTTGCATTAACATTTATAAAGGCTCAAAATCATTTAAACCATCGACTAACATGCAGTTTCATGGACTGATGAGACCTGTGGAAATTTCATGTTCATTCAAGTCTTGAGCTTGCACTTAGTAGCTCTTCACTGTTTTCAATGAGGCCCAGAGATCGATGCAAATGAAAGAGGCCATCAGTGGGCTGAAATAGAACAAAATAAACCTATTAGAGAGAGATAGAAGAAAGTTTAGGGGTGGCCAAATCAATATTGAATGCACTGACCAGCACAGCAACACCCGAGGGGCAGATAAGACACCCAGATAAGACAGCTAAAGTGCACAATGACAGAGTTATTTTCATGTCAGGAGACACAATGTCACAGCATCTAACAAAGTCATTGTCAAGTGTCATTGTTAAGGTCTACAATAAACAGCACTTGCCCAGTTCTGTAGACAAATGAAGCCAAGTTTAACATGTAGCAGAACAATGGGAAGACAGTATGGAGAAGTAGGGAAACAGCTTATGAACCAAAGCATAATGTATTATCTTTCAGTCATGGTGAATGCCAACTGAATCAAGTCAGTAATGTGACTGCTGATATAAGTACCAGGAGGACTTGTGAAGTGTACAGAGTTATTAATAGTATAATATCTTCTCAGACCAAATTGTTCAGACTCCTCTTCACAGTGCAACCGGATAATGACCCAAAGCAAACTACAAAAGCAACCCAAGAGTCTCTAAAAGAAAAGGAAAAGAAATGAGATATTCTTCAAAGACCAAGTCAGTCACCTGATCTCAACCCAACAGAGCGTGCTTGTCAATTACCAAATACAAAACTGAATCCACAAACAGACAGCAACTGAAGGTGGCTCCTTCAATATATTTCTAGCTTCTGAAAATGGAGGAGTATTTAAAATCACTTCCTAAATAGGTAATGCAACACTTCTGTTAAATTCTTTGAATTAAATTTGGACGTCTGCACATCTTAACTGTTGCAGTTCAAATCCACTCTTTCTTTTCTTTAAATACAATATGTGAGAAACTGTTAACTGTGTAAATATAATAAACATACAATTCATCAGCACAAGTTATCTGAAGATCCTTTGGATGCATTTTTTTTATTTAGACTGGGAAAAAGGAAATGGTGAGTGAAGCCTTTGCACCTGTTAACATGTGTCCTAGACTTCTTAAATCCTGTCCCTGATAAATACCTCACCGTACCATCAGTCCTGATTCTAAACACTTTGGCGTCTTGGCAAGATTTTAGGTAAATCACAGTAAATTCCACTGGCCAGTTATATAGAAACTGAATAGCTTTGTCTTTGACAGCTGCACTGCACTGTATGTATTTGTTATAAAATGCATTTTTTCTCTTATGCAAATTAGATGAGGTTCAAATGTATTGTCATTTAAGTGAAATGCAGATCAACAGAATGTAAAAAAGCAGTAAACTGAAGTATAACAAAGCATATGGGAATGCTAAGTTATGGAGTATTTAGTGTTAACATTAATGATGTGCAATTTAACACTAAAAGTTTAACACACAACTAGGCTAACTAGGCTAATAACTATGCCCATAACATGGTAGCAATACACTCTGCTCAATAACTAAAGCAACAGACAAATATTTTCAAATATTACCTTTTTTCTCCTTTTATTTCTTCTTCTTTTCTGTTTTGGTAGTTTTGACATTGTCATAATGCTTTCAGGGGTCACAAAACTCAATACCCCCATTATTATATTAAAACGTCATGTTCCCTTTTGAACATGAAAGTTATTTGTAGTTGTGGTTGCTTGTTTTTCTTTTGTTTTGCTCTGTTTGTTTGTCTCTTTTTATTTCAAAAACTAAACCAAAAACTGAAAGCCTGAATGGCTATTATAATAAAATTAAAAATAGATAAATAAATAAATCAGATATATACAGTAATTACATTTTATTGTGAAAATTATATAGAAATATTCCAGAGAGCAGGTTTAGTCTAATGATATTATTATTACTCTACAGTTAAATTAATGACAGATTACTTTTCCAGATTAATGGTTAATACGTAATTAATAAGTAATAAGTTGGGGTTTTTTAGTATATTGTTTAGTATTTTTAGTATAAGAATTATCACTCCCACCATTTTTTTCCTTCCCTCACTTGTGGTGCCCCCTGGTGGGCTGGCTTTGCACACTATGGTTACAAAACTGTCCCTGAAACAAATATAAATCACAATAAAGCTAAACGCTTCCAAAGAGTAAATACTAAACTGAAACAAACAACCTCACTCTGAACTAAAAACAGAACAAAAAATAAAGAAAAGCAAAGAAAGAAAAACAGACTATGATAACTGCAGTAGAGAGACAGGAAAGACTTTTAGTGTGAAAACAGCACAGCCACACTGTCTCAGCAGGTCATGACCATGGTCGTGTCATATCTCAAAGGTAAGATGCAGATTTGGTTTCAGTTAACCACAAGGTGCAGCAGTTGTGGAGCTATAGATGCATTGGTGACTCACAGGCAACCCAGTCAAGTGTTTCTAACGGTTATTCACCAAGCTGTGAAAAAAGTTATTTATATCCAGGAAATACACGCTACTTCTTCTTGCTGTCTTTAACTCTAACAGGCTAAATTTGCTCTCTCAGCTCATGGCTTTAAACAGCTAATAAACAAGGACATAACTCTAGCTCATCTACACCTACATCCCACACACTCACTCACTCTTAGCCATGCCATATGGAGCCAAGCAGCATCAAGTGTCATACCTGCACCCCTCAGCACACACCCAGCCAACAATACCGGTACCTTTGTTTCTGCTTCTGCACCACGATAGCATCCCACCATCTCTCCTCTGCTGCTCAGGTAATTTCAAAGCAGAACGTCTCCATCCATAACACACTCCAACGAGACATCTTTAAGGCATCTTTAAGTACAACCCCGTCAACTTACAGCCCCTCTCTGTCTTTCTAGTATAAAGTGTCCACTCAGTCCTCCTCTCCTAGACTAAAGAGATGCTTGTGAATTTTTAATGGTGCTATTATGCTTGTGTGTGTGTGCGAGTGAATGGGGTCCATTGGCGTGGAATCCAAGCTTCCTGAAAGACAAATGGTCAGCTCACTTTGGAGCGTTGGATACAGCTATACAAACAATTGAGCTGCAAGGATGGAGGCAGTATGGGAGGGGGAGCTCCCCATCAGCTACTGTACACTTGAGGGATTCCTGTAGTAAAAACATTTTAAAGTCACAGTTAGTCTTTTGTGACAGTCTTTATTACTGTCAGTTGGCTTTTGTAGGATGCCTATTTTATTTGGGACCGTTTCCCCCACCACGCCTTTCTTCAACTAAAAAGGGTGTTGCCTATGACTTGTGTGCAAATCCAATTTGACACATGCAAAGGAAAAAGGATTGCCTTCTCTCACCTTTGACCTTAAGTTTAAGATGATGTAGGCCTACAGTTTGGTTCCTTCATTTTTGGACAGTGATATTTTTGTTATTTTGACTTACTTTCAAACCTTTCAAAGAACTTTGAAGAAGTGTAGAGAACTATTCCTGAAGACTGAGAAGGTGGTCACATCAAATACTTTCAAGCTTGTTACAATTGTTGAAACACTGTTTTTGTCTTAAATACTACATTTAGACTAATGATATTACTGCAGCCATTTTTCCCCACAAGACATAAAAACATTTTAAAAATGAAGGGCGGTTTGAGGTTTATGGGTAGTACTATCGTTTGCTCTAATGGCTACTACACAGCTTGAATTACTTAATAATTGCACTTAAACTACAAACTATTAATTAAAGCTTTCAAATAAATAGCATGAAGCCCAAAATACAATTATAATCACAAACAAAATATAGATGATTAAAAGCAGAAAGTAGAATCAAATAGAACTGCTAGTGTTGCTACGGGTTTGCTTCATGTTTACTAATCATATAAACTCAAAGGCGTTGTTGCTCTCACAATGGAAAAAGTTCACACAGCGAAAAAACTGAATTAAAAATTGCGTATTTACAGAATGAATTTTTGAGCCTCGTTCTGCCAGATGGTCTCTTCCTGCTAAAAGGGGGTTCTTCCCTCCCACCATAGCCAAATAATGCTCATCAGGATTTTCTGATTGTTGGAGTTCTCTTTACAAATCACCTTGAGACAACTTCTGTGGTAACTGCATTATTATTGCTCTAAATGACCAACTTCAAAGTCAGAAAATAAAATGCCAAAAAGTAATCTTTACTTTGACAAAAAAGTGTTAGAAAAAAGAATAAAATAATAATAAAGGACACAAAAACTAAGATTGAGATAAGGCTACAAATAAAACACACATAAAAACACTGGAAATGTTGTACGGACTTTATTCCATCCATATTCTCTCTGAATCAATGCGTCTTGTGTCTCTTTATCTTAATCAAAAGGTAAAACACACCATTTTCTGTCTTTATCCAATTCTTGTAAGGTCTTTGATTCACTGCTTCTCTTAATTTTCATATACAAAATAAGGATGGCAGGTATTAGTTTGTTTTCATTCTCTACTATACAGTTTATTTTTTCCTCCTCTCCTGGCGAGTTCCTCCTCTGTCCAAACAGAAGCTGTTTTGGGTTTTTTGTTTTTTTTACTTCTTAACAATTTGGATGACGTCCTCGTGCTCCATGATGTGTGTTAGACCAACTCTTTGAGGGCTGTACTTGGTACTCGTTCCCTAAAAGAGCAACAGAAATCACATTTTAGTTCCCCTTTCAATCAGAGGCTTCATATTCAAGTGTAAACTGAGCAGGTTTGTTTGCCTTCTTCACTCTACGTATCAAACTAAGAATTTTGCTTTACATCTCTAGTAGAAAGAAAGTGCCTGTTATTCTAATGCCCTGTGACCAGGACGTCAGCAAACTCTGTTTACTCTAGTCAGGAGTACAATTGTACAGAGGTAGCTCAAACTGTTTGTAGGACAAGCAGAAAATGTCTCTCTGAAGATCGTTGAAGCTGGAAACTTGAACTTACCCAAACCAGGGCATATTTGAACTGGCTGGCTAAAGTTCGGTGGATTCGATGACACTGTAAGTATTTAAAAAGAAAAATTAGACAGTGCACATACTAAAAGTTTGCTTCTGACTTATTATGCGTGTAAAAGCATCGGATTTGAACATGCGCTTTCCTTACCACATGTTCTACACTTGCTCCTCTTCTCATGATGATCGCATCGTTAAAGTCAGGGCGCTCTAACAGAGAAAGTAGAAATGGGTACATAACTGATTTAGAACTAGTGTTTATTCATGCCTGTAAGACAGAATTCTCACAAATTACTAAGAGAAAAACACATGTGCACGTGTGGATACCTCCTCTTTTCTTTGTATAAATGCAGATCAGAGCCAGATATTCCCACAACCTTTCCAGAAGGTAATCCAGATTCAGCTTCATCCCACAACTGAAACATACCCACAGACAGAAAAACAAACGCATTTAGCTCCTTCGTACAAACAGAAAAGGAGTGAAGTGACTGCTCTCGTTTGAGAAAAAGATGTCTCCAGAACCCCTCCAACCTTCTAATTAAGCTGAAAATGTGACCAAAGATGAAAAATAAAAGAATCCCCTCTGTGCTCCTGCAACTACATGAGCATCAGTGAATAACAATTATATAAGTTACTTTGTTTCACTAACTGACATCCGTTATGGTGTTAGTTCTTGTGAACCTGTGCAAAGATATCTGACCTGATGACAACACTGTGAGGTCTGCGTGCTAGGCGGTCCACTTCTTCAATGGAGATTTGATCTACCTTATTGTACACCTGTGAATAAAAACAACATTGTACACAATTAAAAAAAAGTTTTTTAAAAAAAAGGTCAAAATTTCAAGAGATTTGCCTTAATATCTCAAAATTATTTCCCATTGACAAACATTTCCAGGGTTTGTTAGAGTCAAAAACAGAAAATCAACTCAAATCCAACAACAATCTCCCTAAAAACAAAGAAGCCTCTATACAAGTCCAAGGCTTTAACTGACTCACATATAGGCAAGGCATGTAAACTCTGTTCCCAACGATGACGTCGATGAACTCGTCTGGTGTGCAATCCTCCCTGAAGAGAACCTCTGCATTAAAGATTTCTGAGGAGCAGAATTAAAGAAATACCCAGACACTTCTGTGGCCTACTCACAAATTATGTGCACAGAAATGCCAACTGGGCTAAATGTACATCAAAGAGATCCATGAAGGATACTGTATTCATGAAGAATGAGCTGAACGAGCTTCTCTGAGCACTGAGTGAGAGGAACTGTGGAGTTGAAGGAGAGGCCTCCACCTTTCTTGGGCTACAAGGGAAGAAGAAAAAAAAAACAACACATTTGCGCTGAAATTTATGTTTGTTTTGCAGTTTCAAAAATACCAGTGGTACATAAAGTGGGTATGGTACATCATGATATCTGTAGCTAAAAGCAAAAAGCAGAATCACACATCACAAAGAATCATTTAGAGGAAAATGTGCAATCACTGCTTTGTGCAAATGATGCTGAATATGGAGCTGCAAAGCAGGAGGCAAAGAGGAAAACCTGAGAGGAGACTCAAGTGAAGGAGGACATGTAGAGAGTTGGTATGACAGAGGAGGATGCTAGAGACAGGGTGAGATTGAGGCAGATGATCTCTAAAGGTACTAGCTGCATAATAATAATAATAATAAGAGTGTAATATTTAAAGTTATCCAGGGTTAATATTATGTCAGCTAAATTAGGTAACGCATAGATATCTCTGTTGTCCAGGATGTTTGATATTTCTGCCATCTCAGACAGTCAGACATTTATTTAACGTGCACCATGACGCGTCAACTCTTGTAGCTCAAACTGGCAGGAATATAATTTAGAACAGATCTGTTAATAAAGTATTAATATCTGCAAATGTTTAGTGTATTGATAATGTATTGCAAGAGTCATGGAAACAATAGCCTGCTGTTGTTAAACCCCTTCAGTAGCTGTTGCCATCATCAAATCAACATTTACATCTGGAGAACAACTAGCCATGTGGCTGTTAATAGATGATGCTTACAAACTCATTATTTCAGTTATTCCAACCGTGAGACAAAAAAAAAAAAAAAAAAAAAATTTAAAACTTTTTTTTAAAAAAAATTTTTGTTTTTTTTGTTTTTAGTCACATTTCACATAGA
>VUQR01035064.1:0-13644 GCA_015108515.1 Hemichromis elongatus | reverse complement strand
GAAAGATGTTGTAAAAAAAAAAAAAAAAAAAAAAAAAAATTTAAAAAAAACCAAAAACCTGAAAAAAAAAAAAAAAAAAAAAAAAAAGACAAATATATACACTGTACCTTGAAATAAATATTTGGTTTTATTCTGTTGAGTCTGATGCCCACTGACTCCAACTCCTTTTCTAGAAGTGCCCTAAAAAATTAACAACAAAGGATATGTTTGGATAAGAATTAAACACTTGTGTGTCCTTGAAACTCCTTCTAAGCTGTCCAAACTCACACACCTCTGAACATCTCCTTTGGTGGCATCCAGCATCATGATGACAACATCTGCTGTCCTGGCAACGGCGATAACCTGCCGACCTCTACCCTTGCCTAAAGTATAAAAGTTAAAGATCAGCTTAACACAACAACTACAAATGTAAGGCCTTTTATTCATGTTTTTGTTCACAGTTTACTGAAGCATTTACTTCCACGGGTATGATTCAGTTTTCCCTTTCCCCACAACATTACACACAGCAACAAAAGTACACGTAAAATCATATTCGTTTATAAATAATTCTAACCACAACCATAAAAACCATCCCCCTATACCTAAATATTAACATCTCTGTTCACTTTAAGTTTAAAGTGACAAAAAATAAATATGAATCCCAAGCATACCTTGAGCAGCACCCTCAATGATTCCCGGCAGATCTAGCAGCTGGATGTTGGCCCCTTTATACTGAGGAAAAATGAATCAAAAGAGTTTTAAGATATAGTGCTTACAACACTGCATGTGTGAAAATATTTTTAATGTAGATGTGTGTACCTCTATGACACCGGGTATGCAGGTGAGGGTCGTGAACTCATAGGAAGCAGCTTCACTTTCCGTTGATGTCATCAAGCTAAGGAAGGTGGACTGCAGGAGACAGCAGAGAATGAAAGAGTCAAAGTTAGTGTTTTAATATGTTACGCAGCCTTTTGAAGCATGTAAAATGTTTGCAGTGTTAAAAAGTCAAAGGGATCTATTGTCTTTCACATGAACTGTGTACTCCAGAGTTTTCTTCTATTACTCATCTACATCACCATGTGGCACATTTGCATAATGTCCACATAGCAGCTAGCATGACACACCCCCAACGAATGACCAGTTTGTTAATTTTATTTACTTGCTTCAACCACCAAAGAGCACCAAGCCTTACATGTGAATTATACTTCGGCATCAGATCTACACCATAATCAGAACCCCATTATAACCTGCCTGAATCATCTGCCCAGAGCTTGTGGCCACAGCAGAGGATCGGAACATAGCTGAACTGGTAAATCAACAGCTTTACTTTCACGGTCAGCTCTCTTTTCACCACAACAGACTACCAGTCTGTTATAGTACAGATGCAGCACCAATCAAACCATTAATCTCTCTCCCCACTATTCCCTCACTTATGAGCAGGACCCTGAAATATAATTCCTCCTTGTCCCAGCCATGGAGTGAGCGCTCCAATTTTTCTGGCTGAGAACTATGGCCTTGGACTTGGAAAAGCCCATTCTTATTTCCATCACCTTGTACTCAGCTGCAAAGCTCCGTGAACAAGCTCGAGGTTGCCGCTCAATGAAGCCAACAAATATCATCATCCTGCAGAGATGATATTCTGAGACCACCAAAGCAGAGACCCTGACTATGTCTATGAATTCTGTCCAAAACTCATCTTAACACCTATATAAAATAACAAATAAGAGTTATGTCACCTGTGCAGCAGCACCACCATACATACGTATGCAACTAAATTTTATTTTCCCCTCACCTTTGTCATATCAGCAAACCAATCAGAACAAACTAGACTGAAGGGTTTTTTTTTTTAAAGAGACAGAACTTAAAGCACAGTGGCACAGTGGTTAGCACTGTTGCCTTACAGCAAGAAGGTCTTGAGTTCGGGGTCTTTCTGTGTGGAGTTTGCATGTTCTCCCTAAAAGGATAAGCAGAAGGGAATGAATGAATGGATGGATGGAGGACTTAAAGCTTATCCCTTCAATGGGGAACAAGGTGTTGCTACATAGTACAAGCAAACATAATGCTCAAAACTTTTTTAAAAGCCTTTAAAGTTACTGTAGAAAACTGCCAAAAAAAAATTATGGTCAAGCAGATGATCACAATAAGGCATTTCTCAATGAAACCTGAACATGCTAAAATTGACCCTGATTTCTCATGCTAGGCTTATGGAGAAATTCAGATATTATTAGAAGACAAGCTCACACTCCTTTATAATCTATGTCCAGACCAGGAAACACAACCCACCGTCCACCATGTTGACATACCTTACCCACAGAGGGGAAACCGATGAGGGCGACACGAGCATCTCCCGATTTCATGACATCGAACCCCTCTCCTTTGGCCCCAGCTGACTTGGAGGGCTCCAGAAGTTGAGCTCTGTATTTGGCTAGCTTGGCTTTGAGCAAACCCAGATGGTACTCAGTGGCTGGAAGGAAGAGTGAGCCGAAAAGGGGAATAATGGAGCTATTGATGTTGCAATTAAAATAACATCAATAAAGTTGTTTTTTAAATTGTACTTTACGTATGCATAAACAAAGGGTGGAAACAACATTAAATACTGATTCGTCTTGAGGTGTAACACAACACTCATAACTGAAGAACACACACAGCTGGGTACAAGTTGGTCCATTGTGGTGCTAACAGTTAGCTCTCCGACTTCTCCCTCTCACCTTTGTTTTTCTGTGTTCGAGAAATTTCTTTCTCTATTTCCGCGATTTTCTCTAGGATTCCCATGGCTGCAGTTCAGACTGGTATCAACACTTAAACTGGTAAAAGAAAAGCAGCAAACAAAAAACAGAAACGTGTCACTCTAGAGTTGTTAGCTTTGTTAGCCGCCCGGCTAGCCGGGCAACTAGTAACACTTTTAAGAGTTGAGAAACCGCAACAAAAGCAGCGAGTGGGGTCAAGTCAAAGCAAGCGAGCACCCGAATGCAACATGGGTATTGTCAACAGCTTAAATTATTGAAATACTGTAGAAAATTACACTTTAGCAGAGGATACACTCGACAGCATGCACAGTTAGCGGACATCACCAACCGGAACACGGTCCGTTCCTGTGAAAATTCCGGAAGAAACAAGAAAACTCGGGAAACTTTTACAGCAGGTGTCAATGTCGTTACATCAGGGGAAGAGCGCTGCTTGTGACCCTGACACCGTCGGCACGGTAGAGGAAATATTAAAGAGCATTTACCCGCATTTTAAACAGCTGTACGTCTATGCCTGTCAAGTGTTCAGTTAGAGGTTATTAGCTTATAGGTAAAGCAAACATGGCTGCGCCCACAGGACCGAGAGGATCACAGGTGCCCTCTGCATTTGAAGGATTCCCCTTTCCAACAGCTGGCAGACCACCGGAGGACAGCTCCGGTAAGGAGCAGGAGCAGACCGGGGATGTGAAAAAGAAGCCATGTAGGGCTTGTACGGACTTTAAATCGTGGATGAAGACGCAGAAGAAGCAAGCGACAGCTACTGGTGGTGGTGGTGCTGCTGCACAGGTGACACAATGTAGTCAGGCTGGAAACTTGACACATTAGTTTGTCGGTGTAAAGTTTATGATGTCGTACCATTGTGATTCACTGTTTTAAGATTTGGTTGTGATGGCAGCCAGCAAGCTGGAGAGACATCGATAATGTATTTGTGATAACCAAACAACCATAAATCATTCATTCACACTGGGCATCAGGCCACTAATCTCTCTTGAATTAATCAGGTGACTGTCTGTTTTGATCCTGCAGGAGACAAAAGCTGGAGATTCAGAGTCACAAGATCTCCAGTGTCCGCTGGACAGGGAAGAGCTGGGCCGCAGCACGTGGTCCTTTATGCACACTATGGCGGCATACTACCCGGATCATCCGTCTACCACTCAGCAGCAAGAGATGGGACAGTTCATCAACATTTTCTCCAAGTTCTTCCCGTGTGACGAATGTGCACAAGACCTCAGGGACAGGTCAGAACCGCATGAGCTCCACCAGATTTAATGTACAGGGCTTAAAGTCACACATCAGCATTTGCGCAAATCTTCACGCATAAAGGATCTTAGAAGTCATTCGGCATGTTTTACTCATTTATTTAACAATCTCACACTTTCAGATGGTTTAGTATGAAATGCCACGATCACCAAACCACATTTCCTCTCCACAGATTGAAAACCAATCAGCCGGACACTAGCAGCCGCCACGCTCTTTCTCAGTGGTTCTGTCGTCTTCACAACGACATCAACGTCAGGTTGGGAAAGCCTGAGTTTGACTGTTCCCGTGTGGATGAGAGGTGGAGAGATGGATGGAAAGATGGCTCCTGTGATTGAATGATTGTTTAAAGACTTGGGTAAACCCTGCCACTAAGCCAAGCTCATGTTTGAGTGTTGGGTTTTTCTGGTTTTGTTTTAATATAGTGTAATTAATCTATTAATAAAATTAAAGATTACATAATAGTTTTCCTCAGTGATTCTTGAGTTCAGATGATTTCAGTTCAGTTTTATTTGTAAAGCACTAAAACATAAAAACAGTTATCTGCAATGTCATAGAGAGTAACTCAAGATTCTGGGTTATATAATAATCCTCTCCTTGATGGTAGTGCTTAACCAGGTATGACTCTCACTTGACCATCAGAGCAAAGACACCTGTGTATTGGTCAGTTATCACCAACCTTCAGTGCTGTGGAAACATCTTGAGTCACCCCTCATTTCTATATATTTTTCTTCCCAAGAGTCAGATTTTCTTGTAATTTTTAAAAGTTGTCCTGAACAATAGTTCTCCAGGCTCTCTGAGAGTCTTTCAAAGGTTATCTTTGGACATAGAAGAAGAGCTGTGAATGTCCTTCAAAAAGCCTGGAGAACTATTCCTGAAGATTATTTAAAACAGGGGTGGGGAACTCAATTCCTCAAGGGCCGGTGTCCTGCAGGTTTTAGATCTCACTCTGGGTCAACACACCTGAATCAAATCATTAGTCCATTACCAGGCCTCTGGAAAACTTCAAGACACGTTGAGGAGGTAATTTAGCCATTTAAATCGGCTGCGTTGGATCAAGGACACATCTAAAACCTGCAGGACACCGGCCCTCGAGGCCCGGAGTTCCCCCACCCCTGCCTTAGAGAACAGAGAAGAAAGCTGCCTAACAGAGTTCAGACTGTGTTGAAGAAAACACACAAACTCAAAAGATTCTATATTAAAACTATTTTGAAGAGTTCTTAGATTTGTTTTACTTTTTTAATGATCATTTTTTTTTTCTCTGTTTGTGCCATATTCCCCCTGCAGTATCAATCTTTAACCTCGTTTAGAACGATTTCCTCTATAACCGTAGTATCATCACACACTCGGTTTATTTCCTCTAGCATAGATTATTAAACTACAGAAGACATTAGTGACTTCTAGTGGTGTCAGCCATGAATGCACTTCAGTGTACATATCTGCTGCTTCAGTGGTATGGGGTTAGAACGATGCCAACTTAAAATGAAACTGAAATAAAATATTGTAACTAAAAAAAATGTACTGAAAAATCTTGTATTGAAGGTGAAAATGTTCTTTGTAGCGAGACAGCCTGCAGTTAATATTTGCTAAATTAAAGGACACCCAAGTCTCT
Source organism: Hemichromis elongatus (assembly GCA_015108515.1). Classification (NCBI taxonomy): domain Eukaryota; kingdom Metazoa; phylum Chordata; class Actinopteri; order Cichliformes; family Cichlidae; genus Hemichromis; species Hemichromis elongatus. The sequence goes on along the minus strand of VUQR01035064.1, from coordinate 8,052 downwards.
TTAGGAGTTGGAGGCCAGTGTTGTTGGAGCGGCACAAGATCTCATGAACAGGTTAGCACAAAGTGTTCAGCAAGCTCATACTGCAGTGCAGCAAAAGCAGTCTCATGAGCGCTGAGAAGGACAATCTGGAGTCATTCATACTGGAGTAACCAGAGAGCATATTATATATTTAAATAATAAACTTTCTACAGGACTGAATATAATATCTTTATGTAAAAGTCCAGAGCCTCTGAGGATTATCTGAGTACTTCTAACATTACACAAAGCAAAGGTCTCCATCACAGTGTTCATGAAATGCTGGGTTTATCTGAGGCGTGCCTACAGTGGAGCTCTGGAGATTTTTCTCCAGTTGTAACAATATAATAGTTTTTAGTGTTCACAATGCGTTGGTTGTACAGCCAAGTTGCATTTACTAAATTTATGTAGTATTTATTGAATCACAAACCACGTGTCCTCAGGCAGTGTACGTATATTTACCAGGAATAACTTGTAAATCTGTTCTGGGATTTTTAGTAAGGCTGATAATGTTAATTTTTATGGTTCAGTCATCATCAAGGATTCATGAATGAGTAAATATCCCATGATGAGAAACTTGTGACTATACTTTCTCTGGTATTTGGCATTCCCGCACCCTTATAAAACTTTTTTTTTATTCCATATTTCATAATCGCACAGTGTTTGTGACTGGGGCACAGTCTTACCCACTGTATTGTTTATAGCCTGATTAGCTGGAGGCTAACTGATATGAAACTTCTGGAATAGTTGTAAACCTGGAGATCTAGATGGTGCTCAGAACAGCAAAGGCATATGCTCTAGTTTAGTAGATTTATGGAAAGTTTACAAGTAATTTAAAACGGTAGTTTTATAGAATAAAATCCAGTTCATCCGCGTAAAATATCTGAGGCTGATTCTGACAGTCCTAATAGCTCCACTAATGATTGCATTACCAACAACCAAGCTGTTTAGCCTTATTAGCAGACGATAAATGGTGATGTGTGTTTAACGTTACAAAACGTGCCTAATTTAAACCTGCTGAACAGAAAGCCCGAAAACACTAAAATGAAAATCCCACAATTCATCTGTTAATTTGAAATTGACATGAAACGCTCTATAGTTGATTTAATGTCAGATAAACCTCCACAAGCTCCTATGCATTGCTGTTTACAGAAGATTACTGTATTTTTTAAATACAGCTTGCTCACAATAAAATAATGTAATTTTTACAGTAATTTGTAATAGTGTTATTTAATAATCCCAGATTGTTTTCTTTTTCCTTTAAACTTTATTCATTTACATGAAGTTTGTCCAAAGATCTGGGAAAAGTATTCCCACATGGGTGTTGTGTACTCTTTTTTTCGCCATTATTAATCCAACACTCCACTAACCTACTGCAAAAGCCTTTTAAGGTCAGAGATAAATGTATATTTGATTAACTATTTTGAACCAACAACATCGGCTCAAGTGGCCTCCATCGCTTTATCCCCGCGCTCACGTGCTATCCTGCTATAATTTGATTTCATTATCCTGTTTTATTCCTGTGTAACAACATTAACGTGAGCTCTGGCATAAATGGCCTATCCCGCTCGTCCGTAGCGTGGGCACGTTCTGGCTCCTGTACGTTCTCCGCCGAGCGCCCGCGCGCCGTTTGGGAGCGCGCAGGACCCGTCCCTACAGCAGCGAGCAGCAGCGCATCCATCCTGCCGTGGAGCCGGGAGCGTGGAGCCGCGAGGAGCGCACACACAGAGCGACAGAAGATGGACGGAGTGGGATCGTTCGGAGCGGGCCGGGCCGGGTCCTCTATCGACCCGATTACCTTCGCCAAGCAACCGCAGACCATCCTCAGAGTGCTGTCCTGGGTGAGAGCGGGTTTTCACGGTGCTGCCGTGTGTGTGTGCGATGGGGGGTGGAGGGGAGGGGGGGTCCTCTCTGTTGTCGTTGCTGTGCGAGACCAGTGACGTGTTTTCCCTGTAAATACAGACTCTAGAAATCCACCGAAAGCTGATAAGGACGCGGTGTAAATGGAGACATGAAATCAATGTTAGTGCTGGGGGTGATATACAGAAATGTGCCGTACAGGGTGTAACCAGGGCCTGGTGCTTATCTGACACCGTGACCATCTAAGTGATTTCACTACAGATGTGGTGTGTGCGTGTGTGTGAGGTGTGAGCGACCTCTCCTCACACATTTTTCCCCTTTATTTTTATTATTTATTTTTTTTTACATGCCGACTGCCAGTGTTTAATAAACACTGAACAGCAGACCGGATTGTACTGAAAATAAGAGAGGCACATCCACATTCACTCATCAGCATTCACATTTCTGGGAAATTGTGCTGCTCATTTACGGCCCCATTCACCTACCACTTCCTATTGATCGTTTCACCTGTCGTTTATAATGTTAAGTCACAATTTTCGGCTCATGATTTTGCTGATTTACCCCTACACTGCCGTCGCTATCCCACCTGTGATTGGTCCGCGATCGTCGTTACGCACGTCAGGCCAAGAGAAGCTTCGTGCCCTGACGTTTCGTGTAGGCTAAACGCATCACCTCTGGGTGACACGGAGAACGTCTTTCTCAGTGGCACCAGGACCTCAAAAGGAAGCCAGTGAATCGTATGTAATTAGTGTCATCATCGTCACGTGATTTTAAAGAATTGGACTGGATGCAGAGGTTGCCACGTCGCGTTAAGATACGCGCTGTGATGTACTTACGCAGAAAAACCTGCCTCACTTTACAGCTGTGACCACTCAAGATGGAGCCTTTTAAACTCTGCTTTATATACGTTAAGGTATCCCTGTGCTTCCATCCCCATGTGACTCGGGTACTTTCCACCACTGCAGTGGCAGTTTACTGAAGACAATACAACAGGAATCTATTTTAGGAGGAGGGGGGGATGAATTCTTGTCTGTTGTGGGAATCCACAGTAAACAGGCAATCAGGTTAATGCCTTTTCCGATCATATTTTATGACAGAAAAAAGCTGTTCCTCTGTTAGAAATCCCACACCAGACCACAGGGATTTTTTTAAATTAAGGAAGAAGCGAGTCAAAGTTTAGAGCAGGCAGGGAAAAGGAGAAGCAAAGCCTTAAATAGACATATTGTTTTTAAGCAGCTTTTTTTTTTTTATGACAACGATTCACTAAAAGCACCCAAGTGTGCATCTGTTCAGATTAAATCCACACATGTGATTAGTTTAAAATGTGGACCTGACATTATTCCTTTGTGTGTCCCCTCCACCTCCATCATATGACCCACAAGCCCCCCAGTACGAGTGCATTTTTTCTTTGTGAGTGTGTGTGTGTGTCACATGGCCCTATTCTGCCATCGAGTGTTAGTCAGCTGATCTACAGAGGGAAGAAGAAAAGCTGAAAATTAACTTGAGAAAGTGAAGTTGGAGGGTGGGAAAAAGAGAAAAAGTTTATGGTATTAGGTTTATGTGCATGTACAGTTACACACACACTGCCTCGAGACCATCGAGCGATTCTTTAGGGGAAGCGAAGCATCCATCTCTTCAGTCGGTCAGAGAGAAAGCGAGGAAATTAGGTTAATGCCTTTGGTTTGAGTACGCTCAGAGAGATGTTTTTGAATAGTGTAGCCACAATCCTGCTTCCAGTGAGTCTGCAAGCAGTGTTTGTTTGCTGGAAAGACAGAAAGTGAAGTCAGTGTTGCTTTAAATGGTAATCTGTTGTTGTTTTCTTTAATCTGGCCCTTCCTTCCTGTTGCTAACTTCTGATTCTCACTCCACCCTCTACTTTTCTCTCCAACAACAGATATTTTCCTTGGTGGTCTTCGCCTCCATCGTGAATGAGGGTTATGTCAACATGGGCAGCGAGCGCCTCCACTGCATCTTCAATAAGAACACAGACGCGTGCAACTACGGCGTGTTCGTAGGCCTGGTTGGCCTGCTGGCATGCTCCTTCTTCTTCCTCCTTGATTACAAGTTCTCATCCATCAGCTCTGTTAAAGACAGGAAGAAGGCTGTAATGCTTGAGATCGGCTTCTCAGGTGAGGAAGCTGACATGTGAGGGGAAGTCTTGTTCATGGACATAAGCAAAGAGGGAAAGCTCAGAGCTGTCCTGGTGTGTCTGAGTTATGGCAGCTACAGGAGGTGATACGTTTTTAAAAGGTCTTACTTTGAGAAGAAATTAAGGAATAAAACATGGAAAATGTATTTTTGATCTAAATGGCCACCTGGGAACTTCATTAGGTTCACCTTTCCATCATATCTGCCAGTCGCACGGCAGCAATTTAGTGCATTTATGCATGTAGACGTGGTCAAGATGACCTGCTGAAATTCAAACCTAGCATCAAAATGTGGAAGTGACTTATTGGTGTCGGGTATCTACTGGGAGTTTCCCGCACAACCGTCTCTAGGGTCGTAGAGAATGGTTAAAAAAACAAGAGGAACTGTCCAGTAAACAGCAGTTCTCTGGGAGAAAATGCATTGTTGATGTCAGATGACAGAGGAGAATGGCAAGACTGCTGTAAGATGATAGGAGGGCAACAGTAAATGAAATAATCACTCATCACAACCAAGGTATGTGGAAGAGCATCTCTTAATGCGCATCACATCAAACCTTGAAGCAGACGGGCTGCAGCTGCAGAAGACCTCACTAGGTGCCGTTTCTGTCACCTAAGAACAGGAAACTGAGGCTACAGTTTTCACTGGGTCACCGAAATTTGACAAGGAAAATGGAAAAACATTGCCTAGTCTGTTGAATCCAACATGAAAGCACGGCACTGTCCTGCCTTGTGTCAGTTGTGGTGTAATGGTGTGGGGGATATTTTCTTGGCACACTTTGGGCCCCTTAGTACTAACCGAGCATTGTTTAAATGCCACAGCCTACCTGAATATTGGTGTTGATCATGTCCATTCCTTTGTGACCACAGCACGTTGTTGAATCTGTGCCGGGTAGAGTTAGGGCAGTTCAAAGTGTCCCTAAATGAGTTGATTGATGAGTGTATAACACCAATTATATACATAGTAATAAGTAACTAGCATTGATTTCCTAGCTCAAATCAGAACTGCACTTTGACAAATCAAAGGCTGACCACTGAATGCCTTAAAAACACTTACAGTGATTGGTGTGAATCCAAAGGGAGTGAACAAAGCATGGAATCAGGATTCAAAAGGCTGGAGTCCCCCCCCAAAATACCAAAAATGCTAAAGATACCAGCTTGCTTCTTTATTTCAAATAACATTCAAAGGAATGAAACCTGTCACCTGAAATTAAGTTTTAAATAGAATTAGAGAGTATTTTATATTTCTAAAAGAAGTGCGTCCAGTCCAAATATTTAAGAACTCAATGCCTACAGGTGTTCTTTCATCTATGTGGAAAGCTAACTTTAAATAAACTGTTCATTGCTGCTGGTTTCTGACAGGTTTCTGGACCTTTCTATACTTTGTAAGTTTCTGCTTCCTCGCCAATCAGTGGTCTCGAACCAGAGCCGAAGAGCTGCCACTCAACCAAGGAGCAGATGCCGCTCGGGCAGCAATCGCCTTCTCTTTCTTCTCCATTATCACCTGGGTAAGCCCCTCCAACCACCTAACAGCAAAACCACCTTTAACCCCAAGAGCCGAGGCTGGGCAACATCTTTCTGTCCGAGTTAAATCCATGTCTAGAGTTAATTATGAAACTCCAGCAGCAACTAGCATTATGAGGCACCGATGGACGTATTTATTAAGACTTTGGATGTTTAAGAGTATCTCATAAAGTTTTATTTTTTATTGTAATACCTGTACTGATTTTCCTAAATGCTACCTCTGACACTGGCTTTATAAATTATAAATAAAAACTAATTAGAAATTACAAAACTGTAATGACTCTGCCTGACTCACAGTATACCAAAAGCTGCTGAAGCACTTCTGTGATTAGCGCATACTGCAGTGTAGCTAGTTTAAATCTAATTGTAGACGTTTTTTTAGCTTGTCTGACTCTCTCTTGGCTTCTTCTTGAAGTTTTGCTGGTTGCCATGCTGGGCTGCTTTGTTATCTGTAACCTCAGTTTGCTACATTGCCCCCTGCTTTCTGACATTTTGTTGGCACAAACAAGCTAGCTAGCTTGCCTGTAAATTAGCTGGCTTTATTTCTAATAAATTCTATAAAATAAATGATAAAATTCTGCTTTTTAAAACTTTTGTGGCTAATGTGTAGTTAAAATTTGCTTTTATGATTAGGAATACGTCACACCAAGTAGCAGTCTCACTTTTCCCTCTCTGTGGCCTTTTTCCCGGTCCTCCAGGCTGGTCTAACAGTGCGTGCGGTCCAGAAGTATCTGCTCGGCACAGACATGACACTGTTCACCACTGAGCACATGGATGGCGGTGCACCCACCCAGCCATACCCATCCAACTCTCCGGGAGGCGGCGGCACCACCACCGAGACCGCGGAGACCTACCAGAGCCCACCATTCACCGAAAACAACGCAGCACCCACATACCAGGTTCCCATTTACTAAAAAGGATAGACCTGGTGATGGTGGTGGAAGAAGAAGAAGACGACAGGGGAGAGGGATGCAGATAAGAGGAAACTGCTTTCTGTGATGTTACACGTGCAGTTGTTTATGTTGATCCGGGCTGAGTTTTCAGTTAGCCTTGAATAGCGGCCTCTGATTTCTCATTTCTTCCTCTTGGTACCTTTTCCTTCCCGAACATTCCAGTTTTAGCGTCACTTTTGTACGCCTCTCTGTGGAGCAAGGCCACAGCACAGGTACGAGAGCTGATAAATCAAAAAGAAAAACAAGCGGAGGAAATGCAGAGCAGGAGGCCGCTTTTGCTGACTTCAAACACAATTTTGACAAAATTAAGCAAGAAAAAAAAAAGTGATCAACAAGTCAGTGACTCCACCACAACAAAGCAGTATTAGATCCCTAAAAATAGTGCAGGAGGCACTGGCATCCAGAGAGCACCCTCGTCTTATTCCTTTCATTTATTCCAAATCCCTTTTCATGTCAAACACTGCAGGGAATAGTTTGTTTTGTTTTTTTTGGTTGATGTTTTCCTTTTTTTTTTAGCTAGAGTCTGGTCTTTCCTCGTGTGTTTCCCTGCTGCACTTAGAAACCATCATCTGCATTAAATCTGCATGTTTCCAAACTTAGAGATCAACTAAGTGCCATACTGTACTGTGTGTTTCAGACAGTGACTTAATTTAGTAGTTTTCCACATGCTGAAAAGAAAGAAAAAAACAAAAACAAAAAAAACAACGGCAATGTTTTTGTGACCAAGTGCAATATTTCACATTCTTATGTAAGTAGGTAGATGCAGTACTGTAGGTAAACTAGTTTAGGTCAATTTCAGGCGCTGTCTCAAATCACATGCAATTCTTTGGATTGGGCTGATAGCTCTCGACGATCTGACCGCCCTGGTGACGTTTTGCAGGAAATGGAAGTTATATCAGATGATCAAACCGCTCCAGAGAGCGAGAGAGAGAGGGAATCTCTCTTCCATGGAAGCTGAGCTGTTTTAAATATAATTAGAGAGGTTCAAAACTTTTTATCTCATCCTTTCAGACATGTTTTAATCTTCCCTTAATGAAGTCTATTGCACATTTTAAAGCAAAAGAGACTCGCAGTGCAAAATACAAATGGTACAGTGTCACCCCGAGTGAACCGATGTGATTTTGGGGTCAGTCTGATTACACTTAAAATTCAATCACCATTCAATCTGGTATATTTCTGTGCCGGGCATGAATGGATTATTAAATGGACCTAATGGGCTCCTGTGCTGGAAGTGATTATTAATCCTGGAAAGTCAGCCACATGACTATTAAAAACACACACACACAAACTGATCAGGAGTTGGGAGGAGGGTGGGGGCTTTTACAGACCTTGCCCAGGGGGCCTTTGTCTCACAATCAATCCATGGTGCCAGGGAATGTATTCAGTGTGTTATTTGAGACAGTGCCCTGTGCTGACTGCTGTGTGTACAAAAATCAGGAGAGTGGGAGATATTCTGGGTAAATTATGTAGGTCTGTTTATGTTTACGTTTTAGAAGCTGCCAAACTGCCCTGTGTTCTTATTGCCGTCTTCTGATTACCATGTTACTACTATGTTG
>VUQR01035061.1:32611-45101 GCA_015108515.1 Hemichromis elongatus | reverse complement strand
ATGAAAGGAGTGTGTGTGTGTGTGTGTGTGTGTGTGTGTGTGTGTGTGTGTGTGTGTGTGTGTGTGTGTGTGTGTGTGTGTGTGTGTACTGATCAGGGGATACCAGTCCTCCCATGACAGAGGTAATCCTGTTCAATGGCAGGTCTGGATATCCCAACTGGTATGTGTGTGTTTGTGTGTGTATCCCATAACAGCAGGTCATAGAGCCCCAATATACTGTCCGCTTGTCTGCCTGCCACTCTCTCTTCGTCTGCGTGTCTGCCAGTTTGTTTTCTGTACTCTCTTGTGCTCAGTTTACTGTCCATTTGCAGTTAGGCAATGGTGCCTTTTTCTTTGAAAGAGCTGCTGATTTTTTTGGATTCTGTTTAAAAAACAAACAAACATTGCAGTTCTTGTTACATTAGTTCCCTAAAGGCATAGGTTGCAGAATGGAAAACCCAAAGTGATTTGGGGTAGTTTTATGGATTATTTATGGAAGATTATGGATTATTTATTATGTGCATTTATGAAGCTTGCTTTGTTTTGTTTCTACTTTCAGGTGACAGCCTTATATGCATCTGAGCAATGATGATAATAATAATATTACACTTTGTTTTAAAAAGTGCTATATAAATAAAGTTACAAAATGAGAACGAAACGGAAATAAAATGATTGAAAAGATAAATCTAAAACATCATTAGGTAGGGAAATACTGGCATCACAAGGACATTAAAAGCAAAAATGTTGGAAAACAGAAAATTAAAAGCATTTATAAAATAATTAAAAATGATTGCTAGGAAGATCAAAATAGAAAGTGCAACACAGAAGAAACTCACAGTGGAGGGACAGAAAAGTCCTGCTTAAAAAAATTACGTCTTTAAACGATATTTAAAAGATGTGACCGCGCATTCCAGTCTGATCTCCTCAGGAAGAAAGTTGCAAAGAAAGGGTGCCTTGACTGAAAAACCTCTATCACCCTTGGTTGTCAGCTGAGATTTTGGGTTGGCAAGCAAAGCCTTGGCTCAGGAGATCTGAAAGGTGGATCAGGTCTTTAAAAACATAAATAAAATCTGAAAATCAGTTGTGAAATTAGTAGGTAGCCAATGAAGAGAAACTAAAATCGGAGTGTCATCTTTTCTTTTATTGGTTTTAATAAGAGGTCTGGGTGTTGAATTTTCGACAAGCTATGTGAACTTTTTTTGCCTCAAATAAGGGTGAAATGAAACTCTGCATTCTTACCAAGAGGAAATAAGAGGATACAAGAGTTCATTTGGATAAAACTGAGCATATTCTACTAAATCTCTAAGCAGAATAAAATAAAACTATGCTGACATGTTTTTCAAGCTAAGGTGACTATCAAAAGTGACACCGACATATTTATAATATTGGATCAACTTTATAGACAAAGAAATCAGCTGTAATATAAATGGATTAGACGCACTGGAACCATTAGCTACCCCAGTTCTGTGCCATTCAGTAGTTATTATCTTGTATAAGGTCATTCAACACATTGAGGTTAAGAATGTTACTTGGGTTAAAAGAGATGTAGAGTTGTGTGTCAAAAGATGTACATTGTTGCTTCACACAAAGAATAAGGAAAATAGGAGAATTCAAAGGAAAAACCATCCATAATGCATATATCTCTTGCTTCAGCTAAAAATAATTTCAGTGATGTTAGAACAAGAAGCTTTTAGGTTGAGTTTGTAGCCCAGTATTGATTTAAATTAAGGTGTTGCAATCTATAACAGCTGTATGTTTATGATTATGAATGTGTTTTGAAATTATGGCGAGGTTCATGAGTTAGTGTGGTTCCTTGCCAAACGTGTTTTCGGATCAGTGCAGGGTATGTGTGTGTGTGCTTAGTTGTGTACGCTGTTGTGTTTTGGGAATATTATAGTGTCTGTTTTTCAGGACACCAGCGGGGGGCTAATGGAACAGCTTTGTTGGTTTTAAAAGAATTACCAGCTTCCTTCGCCAGAATCAACTCATAATCTCCTTTACTGGCACCGCTAGGCTCAGTGCCATACCATTGACAGCACCTAGTAACACAACACACATATACACACAAATGGTGATCAGCCAAACACCACTACAAGATGCTAACTCTCTTGTGAGAACTGACTTGATGAAAAGAGAGAGGTGGGAAAAAAAGAACTGTATAACAACAACAAATTACCCATAAGACAATAAAGAAAGGGACAGAGGTATGAGGTGACGTGACAGAGAGAGAGGAGAACAACAGTGGAAGAGTGGGGGTGAGACAGGGAGAAAGCGCAAGAGATGAGATGCTGCAGGGTTATCAGTGCTTAACAGTTCCCCCCTATATAATGTTGCATTGGACATCAAAGAAAGAGCTCCTTTTTGTTTCCAGGGTTTAGATATATCCCTTGTAGGAATGTGGTGTGTACACACACTCCAGGTTTAAAAGTAACTGATGGTGATGGTGGCGGTGACTGTCAAAAGAAACTGTCATAGAATGCTGGACGGATGGGGAGGGAATAACAGAAAACAGAAGAGTGGGAGTAAAAGAGAAAAAGAAAGAAATTACTTTATTTAATTGTACCATAGAACTGTATCAATGGTTTAATTAAAAGAAATGCTGCTTGTGCGGTTAACTGAGCAGTTGTACATGTCTCTGTTCTACATTAATATGATTTACAGCGTTTAGTGAGCCATATACACTGCATATATGTTGTGACTTCACATATTGCCAGTGACAGGCGTTCTAAAAGACACTAATGAAATTTTCTCAGGTAGACTCAGAATCCTCAATCTACAAGGTGAAATTACAAGTCTTTGTGTCATGATTTTACTTTTAATTTTCTTTTCTATGGCCAGAAGCCATACAATTTTTGTGGACAAAACTAATCATGCTTTTACTTGTTTCATAAAGAAAAGCATGCTGTGCTGTATGTGAACTAAATTCTTCTGAAATGTAAATTGTATACTAAATTAAGACTATACCTAATTGTTCATGAAATATTATTTATATATATATATGTGTGTGTGTGTGTGTGTGTGTGTGTGTGTGATGCTAATAATTACCTGGTCCTACCAGAAGTTATTCATTACTGTTCAGATTGAACAATAATAGGGGTAGGAAATAGATGATGGGAGATCCAATGTAAACTATTTTGGCAAGCAATAAACATTGAAAAGTAGTTCATACCAATGATTTTCTATTTTTTTATTTAAATTATTTCCTTTGTTTGCCAAAAAGGTGGGGAAAAAAAGTTTTACCAGGAAATCGTTCTATCATGACAAGGTGTAAGTTCAAGGTTTACACTTTTTTTCAGTTAATTTACTGGATACAGCTTGTTATGGAAATATCTAAATTCATTAAAAAATAAACAGCAATTTTTTGTGCAGCAGTGCTTATTTTCTTAAAGCACAGCATCACACACACCTACAGACACACACACACACAAACCCTTCTCATATATAGACTTAACACACACGTACACGCACACACTGAAGTAAAATGTTCCATCAAAGTACAAAAGTGGTGTGAGAGAAGGAGATGGAGAAAGAAAAAGGGAGAGGTCTGAGATCTGAGAGGAGAGGAGACGAGAACAATGGCTTTATGTCTTGACAAACACTTAGCTGAGGCCTTTAGACTAACACTTTGGAGCAGACATGTCTTCCTGCATACCAATAGCAAATACTGTCATTCCCCATCTAACTCAGAGGCTTTTGATGTTCTATTCACAGAGATAGAGAGAAGGGAGGTGAAGAAGGGGATATAGGTAGAGGGAGTGCAGTGAAAAGGGATGGTGGAAACATGACGAAATAAAAAAGAAAAGGAAGGAAGGAAGAAATAGAGTTTGTTGAATTAGATAAGGGGGCCTATGATATTGCTGTCTAACAATTTCATGTTTTCTTTCCTTTCCCTTCGCTTTTCTCCTTCTGTCTCTCTGTATCTTTCTACGTTTCTGACAATCTATAGATCATAGCAGTAAAAACAAGTTCCAAGTAGAAGGGAGAAAAAAGGAGAAAGAGGAAATGGAGAATACACAATGGATCCCCTTCCACGGTGGTATGTAATTTCAAAAGTTGCCTGTTTTTAAGACATTTCTTCTTAGTATTTGCTTCTTTTTTGCTACTGTTTTCACACAATAATTGTCCATCAATTTAGTGTCAACTTTTAAACATTTAAAAGCCTGTAGTTTGAATGGAGTTAAAGGTTTTTACATAACAGTGACATGCAAACGATCATGCCTCCATGCATATGCCATTACCCTTACCAACTACATCTCTTATCTACCAAAGTGCACAGACACTGGCAGGCACAAACAAACACACATACCCTGCGCACTTAATTACACACACATACACATGCACGCAACCTCCTCTGCAAGTTGATAAGTGTGTTAGGAGCCAGGGAGAAATTATTAATTATGAAGCTAATGGGTACCAGGCGGAGTTCTGCTTCATTAAGCTCTAACAGTTTGTGTGTGAATGTTTGTGTTTGCATATGTGTGCATGAAAAAGTGAAGAACTGCCTATATCAGAAATTGTATCAAACCTACAGTAGGGGGACAACAAAGCTGCTTGTTTTATCACCATACGTTGTATTTTGCTTGTGTATGCTAATTTCTCATAGATAATTGGAGATTTTGAGGTTTGAAGGAAGGAATCTCAAAATAACCAGGATAATGAAACTGGAATTTTGAGGTGGCTCTAAGTCTATCAGTAAAACCAACCACCATAACTATACCACACATAATATGTTGCCGTGCACATGTTGTGCAGTTGCAGTTGTAGTACAACTTTGCTTGCACCCAGTGTTGATTGTATTGCCGTTTGCTCCCATTCTGTTGCTTGGAGGGTTGTGCTGGCTACAGTATGATAAGTAAAACCAGCATTGACGTTAATCTGTCTCACTCCCACAAGAAAAGACAGATAAGAGTGGGGGAGTGGAGCAGAGGGAGGGTGAGACAGTGGAAAGAAATTTTGTCATGTTGAAGCTGAAGTTGAGTATAAATTGAAAGGCATGAGTCAAACTCCCCGTATCTCTGTGTGACAGCGTATGGCTGTCACATAACCATATGCTGTGATTTTTGTGTGTCTGGACACGTGTGTTTCCGTATAAATAGCTCTGATGGTAACATAAGCAGGGACCCGGGCTCAGTGGTTTTTCCCATTGATTAGATGGCTGGCTAATGCACAATCATCACCACCACTCATGCACATACACAGTAACACACACACAAACTACTTTATTGCACTAATGAGACTTGGTTAGGACCCCCTAGGAACAACCAACAACCACTTTACCCCTGAGAGAGACATCGGGTGTGAGAGAAAGAAGGAGTGACTAAAAAAACAGCTAAAAAGCAGAGAAAGAGTAAGGCAGATATAGAGAGCATGGAGGAAAAATAACAAGACAGAAAAATGAAAGGACAGAGCATGACAGTATAAAAGCCATCCTGCCTTAATTTTTGTCTCAGTGTGTGTATATGTGTGTACGTGGTTAAGATGTCCCTGAGGGGTGTCCTCTTGCTGTCAATGTGTGTATCCCCATGTCTGGGTGTATGTGTGCGCTAGAATTACCCAGAATGCTTTAGCAATTGACTGGCTGGCTAATGGCGGTCTCTGTTTTCCTCTGATGGTCATTGACTAGGCCTTCTCATCAATACCTGTTTTTACAGCTATTCTAGTGATGTGTGTGTCTCTGTGTGTAGTAATTGTGGTTGTTGGGTTGTGCATGCTACTTATGAAATAAATTACCCTTATTTGGGAACTCATGAGTTTCATAAAAGCACCACTTGTGTGGGTTCTTCACATGTCTCTTGTTTGCTTTACCCTTGATAGATCGTGTCTGTTTTTTAAAACCTTGTATAGACAGTTTTTGTGGAAATTAATACTTTTTTATTCCAATATTTGTTTTGAGAGTCATCATTTTAAGAGCTACATTTTAGGTGATTGCAGATACTTGGTGTGAATTAGGTTTCTCAGAGGAAATCCTTTGCAAAGAACAGCCAATGGTGACAAAGGTACTGACAAATCCCAGTTTGTTATCTATGGAGCCCCGTAAGGGACATTGGAGAAAAAAAAATGGAGGACCCAGCCATTGCAGGCTATTTTGGCCGGGTACTCCGAAGACCGAGAAGGCTGGAAGTGTGAGGCTGTTTAATGGGACTTTCTAGCCTTCAGATTTGCGTCACCAGCTGTCTTGGTGGAGTTTAATAAACTCAGCTTTCAGCTCTTTGCCCCCTAAAATATAACGGGACATTGGAGTAAATTATCTACCGTCTTACACTTCTGTTTAATCAGTTTTCTGTTTGACATTTATTCAGCTGGGTGAAAACTATAACTTTAATCTCAGCTAAACTAATTTACTGAGGAACAAATAACATTTTGAAAAAAGCCAAACAAAAATATTTTTAAGTGACTTATATATCAAGTTTAACCTGAGTAGCAAAACACCACAGGGTGTCTGAAAACGATGTGCCGGGAGTTCGCTGTTCTCGCTGGCTCTAGTGAGCCTTGAACTCCGCTATCGAGCTGGTGGGTAACAGATGTCTCCAAAAATGTCGGAGCCATTTTGCAAATATGTGTGAAATTTTATTTTGTGACCCAGAAGGAGTAATATTGAAAATTAAGTAGCTGCCACCATTGTTGGAAACTGGTATTGGCTAGAGTGCGCTATGAATTCTGGGATAGGTTGGGCAACGAATGATACACCTGACCCATCCTTCAAACCCGGGGGAAATGAAGGACGCATTTGTCGGACGCATTTGGAGCAGCCTTCGAATTGGGACAGCCTTCATCACCTGGCTATGACATAATCAGCTTTCAAATCCGGCCTCCTAGGAATTGAGACAACCCCTGAGTTACTTTTGTGTACATCTTCTTTTTTTATCCTCCAATGTCCCTTGCGGTGCTCCGTAGTTATCGGTGTAGTTCCTAACTACGACAATATGGCCTGTGTTGGAAGATTGTTTGCCCTTGTTTTAATAGGTTATGCTCCAGCAACACATGTGGCATGACGTACAACTTGTAGCTTTCAACCAGTGAGGGAATAACGTTAGGGGAGGGGAAGCTTCTTGGATTTTCTGTCTTAAAGTTTGCTTCAGGGTGTGAAGTATCATTGAAGATGTTTTTATATTGGGTCTTTTTTATGTCTTTTTAATGTAATTTTCTTTTGCGGTTTTATTATTTCACTGTATTTTATTTGTATGATATAGTGCACCTTTAATGCTTCCTCATGTTTCTTTTCTATCTATCTTTATATTATCTTTATCTGTTTTTTATTCATTCACGTGTTTGGTTGTGTTTATTTTTATTTGCTTATATGATATTTAAACTCTGATGATAATGATGATGAAGGCCACAAGCTGAAATGCACAATTAAACAATAAAGGGTTGCTGATGCTTTAACTTTATCTTACCTATTCTCCTCCTACCCGATTCTCTGCCCCTTGGAAGTAGGTGAAGTTGTTCCAAAAACCTCCACTCTGCCCTTTTTAAGGCAAGGTGCATCGACTCTAATTACTCCTTTAAATCTTTAATAATAAAGTATACTTTTGAGAATTGCTGGGAAATTGTGCTTAACTTTAATGCATACATATTTAGAAGTTAACAATATAAAAAAGTTGTGGCCTCCAGACATTTTTCATAGTGTTTTGAATAAAGATACACACTACAGTTTGCAAAACTGCCCTCTCCTCTGCTCTCCCCTGCTCTCGTATCCTTCCCCTTAGTTCCCCTACCTGTGTGCTTTTTCCTCCTATTGCGCTCCCTTCAGTTTGGAAAGGATTTGGTCTCACAGACACACAGCAAGACTATCACCACTCCACCCAGGAGACCACTCATCTCTCCCTTCAACTCTCCCACTTCCCCCTATATCCATCCATCTTTCCATCCATTGATTGCCACTATTCCTGGATTCCTGTTATCCCACTCTTAGTTCAACTCAAGTTTCCCTTCCCTTCCCACCACTCAGCTGTGTGTGTGTATGCTAACCTCTGCATTTCATCCTGTTTTTTTGGCTGTCACAATTGATCAAGTATAAAATCTGCACTTGCATAGTAGTAAAAAAAAATATACACTTACTTTTTCCATTAATAATAGAGCAAGACGGTAATTAATTAAAATCAGTTAGTGATCCTTTTTTTTGTCTACTCAAAAGAGATGATTGGAGAACTTGAAACATAGTCACTATGTTGTTCTTTCTCTGAAATGTGACTTAATTCCATGCTCATTAGGAGCAACAGACTTCTTACTGCCTAGTCACCTCTAAGTGGCCCAAGTATTGACCATCTATAAGAAATCGTCAATTTTATGAGAAAAGCTGAGCTGATCAATAGGCTGATTACTCTGGTACTCTGGAAAGAGGGGAGCTCTTAGCTCATTCATTCAGTCATTCTGTCATTAAATTAATCATTCATTTTATTAATACAGATTTTTAAGTAATGAAATCTTTTTTTAAATGTTTATTTTCTCTTTTTACGCTATTAGAGGCACAGATTGGAGAGATGACAGAATAAGGGGACAGATGTTGGGAAACACAGAATACGAATAGGATCCCCAGCAAGACTTAAAACAAGGAAGTCACTTCCAAGAGTCCAGCATCTTAAACCCTTTGCCCACCACTGTGCCAACCATAATTTCTGTGCTTGGCACAGTCAGACAGAGAAACACGTAAATGTAAAAGGAAGCATATGTCTCATTTATTCACAAATACTCATCTCCCTCTTTGACTTTCTCAAGTTCTCTTCATTTGGCCCTTCCTGATGTGTGGGAGAATTGTCGAGCATCGTGTTAATTCTGAATTCTGAATGGATATTCAACAGTCATAAAACTACAAATGTCAATTTCACAATGCCAGACTTTGTCAGTTTGAATGTGACTGACAGTGGTGGATGTGTGAGTGGTGCAGATTTTGGATTGTTCTTCCCATGTGATAAATTTTTCTCCTTTTTTTCATCCTTCTATGTGCAATGTCAGGTAAAGTGTGCTCAGTAGCTTTTCTGATAGCTGTTAGAAAAGTGTTTGGTGATGTTAACAGGTGGTATAAACAGATGACAGATTTTTGAAAGGATAGCATCCTCAGATGCCACTTCGATCTGGCAAGGAATAATAACAGTCATGATGGATAGCAGCATTTCCTTAGAGTAGGTTTTGCTGGCCGTAGGTTACCACAACAAAATACTTTTTTGCGTCAGAAATAAGCAAACCTTGGTTTGTTATTGAAAACTAACCACGATGGGTCAGATTTACTAAATGGGTTAAAATAGTATGTCAACACAATCACCAAGTTGGTTTTACGAGCAACATACAAATTTGTGCTGTTTTGTATTTGTGCTAAATACAGATGCAGTCAGTTTATTTAAGTATGACATGCCAAGCCTTCCAAAAGTGCAAGTGTTACAACCTATAAAAGGTTTGGACAAGCAGGACTGACGCAACTTGCTAAAAGCATATAAGTACAGGTCATACCGGTATATGTTGAATGCAGGCTTATGGTGGCTGTCTGGCAGACAGAATCATTATAATTAAAAGAGGATTCTGTCTGCCAGACTGCCACCATAAGCCTGCATTCACTATTCAAAGTGTATGCAGCTGGATTTGTGTAGGTTCACCTGTGTGCACTGTCCATGGTCCTGAAATTATAACTT
Organism: Hemichromis elongatus; assembly: GCA_015108515.1. Taxonomy (NCBI): domain Eukaryota; kingdom Metazoa; phylum Chordata; class Actinopteri; order Cichliformes; family Cichlidae; genus Hemichromis; species Hemichromis elongatus. Next base: position 35,499 of record VUQR01035061.1, on the reverse strand, counting down.
TAATTCAAGTGTAAGGAAATGTTATAAAGAATATGTGGTTTTTGAATGTAGTAATGTAATTGCATTGATCACAATAAAACCATACAGCAACTTAAAACTATCCATTCAATTCAGAGGTTTAAATTTTATTTTATTTTTTTCAGGCATAGGAAGTCTCTTTTGAGACTGCACATGCCTGATGTCCATCCAGACATTTCACTTTACACAACCTGACACCAAAATTGAAGACACAGAAGAAGTTTTGTTGCCATTGTTATTGGATGACTCTTTTTGTTTGAGATTTCAGGTCATCTCTGAGTTCTTTGAGCAAGTTTAGAATTCGTAGACTTGGTAATTTATAGTTTTTAATCACATCATTGTCTGGCATTCCAAATAAATTAACTGAACATTACACTTGCTGTTAAATCTGTAGTGCTCCATCTGCACAGCAAAAACTAAAGTGTTAACCACAAAATATAAGACTTGCTTTTTCATCATATCATTAAAGTTAACAATAAATCGTGTGTCACAAGTATAGTATATTTGTTTGCTAGCTTAATTTTTATATTCCCCTCCCTGCATTGTGGGTATTGAGAAAGACATTCCCAGAAATGGATCTGTAAGATATTCGGTTATAAAAAATCTGAGTTACCATCTGTAACATGCAATCTTTTCACTTTGCTCTCTTTAATAAATGCCAGCAGTTTCTTTTATTTTTTAAACCAAAACTCTTTTGGGATCGGTGTAACGCATTCATGTGGCGCAAAGTTCACAATCTGAGAAGGTGGCTTATATAAGAGGAGTGTTAGTGCCTGTGTTCACATCAAAGTACTGATGTTGTCTGTTTGTTTCTAACACAGTGTTAGAAAATGAGAAAAGTTGATACATTTTCCATAAACTTAAAATGATGCATTTGAGGTGTAAATATTAATACTCCTGGACTGCACGTTGCAGGGACCTTAAGCGGCATCTGAATCTATGACTGATGCTTAAAAGCCTTGGCCAGTTCAACCTGCAGCAAGTTAGGATGGTAGGCAGAGACAGACTCACCGGCAATAGCTCTTTGTATCTGCATAAAATCTGATTAGCCACTTACAATCATGAGAAAATATGAAGAAAGCGCTGTGCACATGTATTATGGTTAGAACTAAGCATGTCATCACTAATAAAGGATGGGGTATACTGTAGATGCTAATATCCAATATTCATAGTGATAGGAAGAAGTATGTGCAAAAAGTAAAAGGTTGATGTGGTATGGTTGTCACTCTGCTTGGGGTGGATTACCGAGTTTGTGAATGCGATCTTGAGAACGAGGCAACATAGTAGTATCACATTAATATCATACATGCATCTACTAAAAATGTCGGACAAGTTTGAATCTCAATGACCCCGAAGTCGAGGTCAAGGTCAGGAGTCAAGTTTAGTGAAAATCTTATGAATGCAATAACTTTAGAATGAGGTGATGTAGGATTTTGAAATTGATACCAATGTTTAACTCTACTGAAAGATGGTTTGTCTACCTATAATAAAAATGTAACAAATGAATACATTCAAAAATTAGACTGAATTAGTGTGTTGCAATTACATTTTGTTTTTTTAAAATCAATCTGCCCACTTCAGTGCAATGTCTCAGGCACAAACAGGAAATCTGGACCGGATATGTGTAGACAATATGAAGAGGATCTAACAAAGTCTATAGCAGTGACACAGCACAAAATCTGCTGTTTGTCAACCTTGCTCACATATAGCTGTGAATGATCTACTGTGCTTACTCTAAATAGTGCACAGAAATGCTGCCAGTCTTATAATACACTAGCAGAACCCCTGAGTAACTGTCACTGGGAGGTTTCACGTTACTGAGTCTATTTGTTTTTCTTGTTAACATGATGGCGAAGTGTTTGGCAAGCACAGGGTAAAGAGACAGAGAGGATACAGATATGGTTGGTAGCAGCAATTTTGTGAGAATAGATGTTGTGAGGTCTTTTTCTATTTTTTATATTGTTGTTGTACTTTAAACAAAGTGGAAAGTCTGTAATTTGCTCACTTTAAAGGTACTTCTTGCTTTTTATCTAGTCCTAAACAAAACCATTTGAATTCTAATACATGGTTTGCCTCCTAAAATCCATGTTCCTTCACAATCTGTCTTGTTCTACACGTGCTGCCTGACTTTACATATGCCTGAACTCGGGCGAGTGAGGGAATTTGTTTTAGAAGTCTGGTAATTGATGCTGGGCAGAGAACTAAGAGAGTGGCTGCCACAGTTGATTAATGCACACACAATGTGTGTAACATTTTTTTGAGACACTTTTTACTGGGGCTTTAAATGACCAAGAAGAAATAGAGACAGAGGAACTAGAAAAAAAGGGATCGACCTGTTAATTTCATTATTTTATTTGTGCGTGTGTGTTGTTGTGCCTCTGCACAAGTGTACTCAGTGCTGCTGTTAAAATAGATAAAATATACTTAAAAGTACGAATATAATTTGGGTGCTTTTAAAAAAAAAAAAGCCAGGGCACAAAGACACACAAGCAGCACACAGTAAAATTCAACGGAGTTGTCTGTAAATGCTGTAAGATAAAGTGCTGTAGAGTGATTTTTAACTGTGTAGTGCACAGCTGAAGTCTGCTGTTTTTAAAGCATATCAGAAACAGAGAACTGATTATGATTTATTACCTTCATTTGATTTAATGTATTATTTCTTATAAGTGAACAGCTTTATTACCTAAAAAATAAAATTTTACTGTTTAGTGTTATTTAGGCAATATTTAAAGTGTGGGTGACGAAGGAAATGGTGGTGTGATTATGTGTATATATATATATATATATATATATATATATATTTCAACATGCAGTGTGGATAATGTAGGACAAACAGTGCATCATTAACAGACCCATATGTAAAGCCTAAC
>VUQR01035061.1:7275-32027 GCA_015108515.1 Hemichromis elongatus | reverse complement strand
CACACACATATAGTGGGACAACCAGGTCATTCCAAGGTAAAGGGACTTAGATGTAGTGAAATATTCATACTTTAAATGTAGTGTCTGTGTGTGTGTGTGTGTGTGTGTGTGTGTGTGTGTGTGTGTGTGTGTGTGTGTGTACGCGTGCACACGTATCTAGCACATGACTGCTACAAGCAGTTCTTTTTAATTGAGGTCCTGACGCCTCCAGCAAAATGCTTAGGAGAAAGATAAAACCCGCAGAGTGGTAAGTACAAGCCTATACCGACAGACATACAGAAAAACACAAACACGCAGATAAACACAACAATGCTGACCTTTATAAGTAAATAAAAAAGTTGGATATGAAGCAGTACTGATAATGAAGCAGGCCACTTGCTGCCTACTAACTGTGATAACAATTAATGTTGGTTAATAATTGCTTTTCTTATGTCTGATCAGGATAAGGATAGTTTTTGCCAAAACCTTTTAAGTTTTGGAGAAGAACATAATTTAAATGACATTGTACAGGCTCAAGGTGAATAAAAGACCAATGTGTAACAGTTTACTGCTATTTAGGCCAAAAACCGCTGCCTCCACATAATTTGTTTTTTCTACTTGCTTTTTGCTTGTATATGCCAACTCATCTTTGAGCCCTCTCCTCATTTAGTGTGAATGAGAAGAAACTTGTTGAAGTTGAGAAATATCTTGACCTGATCTGTATGACCTGTTAGCACTTCATTACAAAGGCAAGAGAAGACAAGATTTTGCCTGCTGAGGTATATCTCTGAAGATTGGCTTTTCGGGTGAAAAATCAGCTTGATATTTGGTGTCCATACATAGTTTCAAACTATTTTGTTGTTGAAATGATAGAAATTGTTTATTGTTGGTGCAATGTTTCCCATTACTACTAGAAATTTAACCCACTGATTTCTGTTATGCATTTATATTTTAACAATTTTGACTGAAACTACAGCAGATCACACCTAGCTATTCATGACAACTGGAGTTCTGTTCTAATAGGAAAATAAATTCAATGTGCTTAAGACAGAAAATCATGCACACACACTCGCACTCACTCACACACATCTATTGAGTGTAGGTGTGGTGTGTAGTGTGGTTTTGAATCTGTTTGTGAATATCTGCACACATATAATTGATCTCAGGTCAGCAGGCAGCTTGTTGAAATGAAAAGGATCAGAGTAACTGAAGGCACTCAGAGCACATTTGGATGTGATTCTAACTGTATTATGAACTGTCACTTTATTAATTATGTAACTACAGCTCAGCATAACTTAAGGGTCAGGAGCAAAAAAATGGTTTGAGCTGTTGGTGTAGTTTCGATACGTGCAAGTCTCAACAGAGGTCGTTGATTACACACTTTGCATGCTATCAGCTATAGATAGTACATGTTTGACTAAAGATATTTACACAGCAATTTTTACTTACTGTGCCTCTATGCCTTGCGCTCTTTCTTTGTCTTACATGCGCAGGAGTTTTTGTGCAAATAATATGCGTTATCTGTGGATAGTAGTTAAAAGCCTTGGAAGAAAACATCCATTGTTTTTTTTTTCAGACATCTCAATATTGGCTTTCACTAAATTGTTTATTTAAGAGAGCACATGATAGCACAAGATAACATGTTCACTTGCTGCACAGGCTAGACAATGAGCACATGAGGCATGCAAGGTTGTCGTGTGTCAGATGTGTGCATGGTTTTGTTTTTTATTTATCATTATCTTTTAGAATATGTCTTCATATTTACATATATAAAAGTGTTTTTGTGTTTTTTTTAAGTGATCCCCTGCAGTCTGTTGGTGTTTTTTTAAACAGTGCAGAAATTGTAGACAAATTTGACTGTTTTACTATGTCTGTAGTGTTCTGTGATCTTTAGCAGCTTCAATAACAAGCATTTGAACTTCATTAAAAATTTTCTCTCTCTCTGCCTCTCTCTATCCCTCTCTCTTTACCTGCTTTCCCTTTCTCCAGAAGCTATTGCACTGCGAACATTAGTGTGTGGAAACACTGATACAGCAACATCTTTGTGCATGTACATTGACTCTCAATACTTTCAATTTATTCCTAGCACCTTACCAAAGCAGTACTTTGAAATGATTAGTTTTAAATATGTCATGCGTTTATCCCATATTATTCATATTTTCAGTGTACATGCTAGAACTCAAAGAGATCATACAAGGCCAAAAGGAAGTGGAGCGCCTACCCGCTCTTAATTCGCCTTCTTCTCACCCTGATTTCTGGATGCATTAAAGGCTTTGTTAATTCCTGTCTTTCATTTATACAACCCTCTCCTTCCTTTTCCTTTCTTTGTTCCACTCACAGTCACCCTAGACATCTAATTATCTTGCATTGCTAAACTTATATCTTTTCTTCTCGCAATTTCAAACTGTGATTTCTTCTATTTTGATTTGGAAGAGCAGCCATTGCACTGAAAATGTGTGTGACAAATTAAGTGGTATTGTAGTGTTCTGATCTTAGCAACTAAACAAGAGCACCAAGGATGAGGAGAGAGTTGTTCCCCTCCCTCTCCACTTTCCACCCTTCTAATCCCCTAAAAGCACTTACGAGATTGGCGCTGCCCGCCTGCCTCTTCCTGCTCGCCTACCCCGTTGGTTGAAACAGCAGCCGATTGGAGGAATCGAGGCTCCTAATTGGATCATGAGGGTGTGATGCAGGCGACAGCAGCCACATTATGGGAAGCTGACTTTGTGCAGCGTAACCCTGCCAGGATGACCCTTTTCTTGTGTATGCAAGTGTGTGTATGTGTGTGTTTGTGTACAAACTGACCCCAATGTGACTAAGAGCCTCCTTTCATCAAGGTAGACTGGCTGAGGCTGCAGGAGAGGGTAAATTGATGAAGAGAAGATAGAAAAGTAGAAGAGAGTGAAAGGAGGAGAAAATGAGGTAAAACTAAAAAGAGAAAATAGGGAACGAAGAAGGGAGGAAAGCAGGAGAGAAGGTAGAGCTGTTAGCACTGTATTAAGGGCACCATGCTTCAGTTTTCCTTTTTTACAAATTTTTATTCCCTTTCTGACAGTAGGGGGTAAGGTAGGATTGATGACATGATGCAGTGAATTAATCCCCCTGAACTTTGTGCCTGTGCTCTGTGTGTGTCGTTCACTGTGTGTGTCTTGGTGTCTTTCACTTTGGTGCAAAGTGACTGTGTTGTCCGTTACGGTGTAAATTGATAGCGTCACTGCTCTTTGCCGCATTATGGGGAGCGTGGAGCTGTACATTCAGTTTCCTAACTGCATTCTATATCACACCATCATGCACACCTGATCCCACAGACCTAAATGATACACCAGGAAGGACTATCTCAAACATTTTCACTCGAAACCATGCTGGTCTACTTCCTTTGTGTATTGCATACTGCATTTTTCCCCCTATTTAAAAACATGAATTAAAATGTCTGTTTTTTAGGTAGCTCAAGTAATACTGAAACATGCTCACAAATATACACGACAAATATGATGACATTTACCCATCATGCTGCAAAGGCAAACAGTTCTTCAGGGCACTTCTATTCTCTAATGTGAAGTGGTAGTTAGTAGAATAAAATTTGAAACTTATTTCAAACAGTAGACAAAATTCTGCTGTTAGCGTTGTTGTTTTGTTGTTCATTTGTCTATTTAGTCTCCATCAGCCAGCTCGTCATGGTGCTTTTATACCTGTGTCTTCATTTGACCTTTTGTGCACATGTATGGATGTTGGATTTCAAGTGAATGTGGATGCATGAGTGTGCTGTACTACGCTGCGAGTATCTGTGCAGTCATTTGTGTATGTAAGCATTTGACTTGGTTTTTGAGTTTGTGTGTATGTGTGTGTGCACGTGTCTGTAAGAACGTGTGTGTTTGTGACTGTGTACTATGTCAGCGAAGTGCCGTGGTACAGCGGGGGCGTCTGATCCCTCCACCTTTTAAGAACATCAGAGGGTGTGAAAAGCTCTGATTGCCCTAACCGCTCTCATTGGGACTCAAACCCTCGGCTTAGTTGTGCTTGAGCGAGTTCGGCGAGACAAGACAGGAAGAGGGGCATGTGTGTGTCTCTGTCAGGGAGGATGAGGAAAAGGGAAATGGGGAGAGATGGGGGACAGAAGAGAAAGGGTGGGAGTGAATTAGTTTGGAGGAGCAATGGAGATTTAGAGCGGAATTCAGGTTTAACAAGGAAAACACTGAGTAAACTAGCGAAATTTGGAAGGAAATAGATATGGTAAGAGGAGATGAATGTTGAAATGAGACAGGGTGGAGAACAGAAGGAGGGATAAACTGAGAGGGTTTGTAAGTTAGTGAAGTCATTAGCAGGAGAAATAAAACAGAAGTCATGCTTGAATTATTTGGATTGATTGTTTTAAGCTGCTTATTAAGATGATGCTATTGTTTTAATTTACCTAATGATCACAGAAGCTTATTACCAGAGAGCAAAACCCTGACAACTTGTTTTTCTTCCAGTTACAAAAAAAAAACAAAGTAATGGAATAATGTAAGTGGGGAAAATTTTTAAAAAAGGACAAAAATTTTAAAAAAAAGTTGCACAGGTTTACACAGAATCAAATGTGTCACGCCAAATGTCACATGTGGTCTAAATTGAATTCAAGTCTTGCGATGGAAAGCCTGATAAAATGTTTTTGGAGACAGCACTGAATCTCTCCTGGTTCTTAGAGTTATGGCATAGTTGCTGAGTATTTAAAATTTGCAGTAAAATGCATCAAATCTGAATATTGCAGTTCACAACTGAAATCATCACAAAAGTATGATCTGACTTTAAAACCTAAAAGGAAAGTAAGATTATGTTAAATGTGTTGTTTTTTTCCTCCCTATTGCCTCAGGCTAAAAGCCTGTAAATCAACATTTAAAACTTATTGTTTTAAACAGGCCAGCACAGTTAACCGAATTTTAGCCTCAGTCATGATTTTGGCTTCCCACAGTTTGATTGAGAGTATTGTTGTGTTTCACCAATAGAATGCAAATCAAACACACCCTAAATAACCACCTGACCACAGTCAGGTGACAGTCGCAGCTCTTTCTTGCATCACACAGTTTAAAAAACATGGCTCTCTAAGCGGATCATCGTCAGCTGTTTGGAAGGACGTCAGATTTAGTGGTGCTAACCAGCAATATGCATATCAGCACATCCATCAATCTCGCGAAAATGTACTAAAACCACCAAAGCAATCACCAGAGATAAGTTTAAAAATTTTATAAGACGTATTGTCTAATGGATCAACTGGATTTAGATGTGTAAAGAGGACCAAATTTTGATGCACATATTTGTACATTAGCAGGAATGTCGCACCACACTGACAGTCCTATAAAAATATTTTCATCACAAAACGAATGAATGATCTGGACAAATAATGATGATTTCAGTGTTGATAGTAATCACGATAATAACTTTGACCATGGATTTTAAATGTATTCTTTTCCTGGGGCCCCAGTGTTCAAATCTTTATCATCTGTTTCATGCCTGATGGGTTTGAATCACTTTAAGTTGATAAAATATTATTTAATAACAATATCTAGTACAGTACATGTGTTGATTTCAATTCTGTCTCTCTGTGCCCCATCGCAGAAAAAAATTATTTTCTGTGTCTGCATAGTTATACTATCATACGCATACAGCGCACGTGTGAGGAGTTCTTAATGTCATCTAGGGGTTAAATGCAGTGTTGACTGTGTAGAGCAGAGTGAAGCACAAGACCTGCCAACTGATATCCACTGACATTCAACACATTAAGCCCTGCACACTATCTACATGTGGTAAAAGTGCTGTTTATTCTCCTTTGCCAGCTGCTTAAGAATACAAGCAAGAAGCCGTTCCCTAACTGATATTTATTCTTCAGTGACCTTCAAGAGAAAAACATGCAGTGAAGGGAATGCAAAGGGGAAAAAAGTATAAGCACACATTCCCTTAAAAGTATAAACTTTCCTTATTTCTCTTTTTCACTTTTCTCACACCCACATTTAGACAAAAGCATGTACTTACAAAAATTTCATAGACACTGGTACACTCACAGCAATACCCAGTAGATTTATACCTGTCATCCAGGGGTAACCAGAGACCTGATCCCAGACATCACCAGAGATAAGTGTAAAATTTGAGGCGTGCATAAGCCACACAATCTCACACTCATAATTTAACACACACAACTGCTTTAACTTTAAATATGTTGGACTTAGGAAATGTTTTAAATTGTACAAATAAATAAAATATCACTGACAGGTGTACCAATTTTATGAAGAAAACTAAAGAAAAATAGAAAACACAATAGCAACATTTGTGGCTTGAAGAAAAAGAAGACACACACACAAATACACACACACACATACATCAGGGTGGGGGTCAGGTGTGGGGTTAGGCTGCGAGGGTCTCTAATAGGTTCCCCTGACACATGAAGTGTCAACACTAGAGATGTCATCACACTCATATATGGGCACACTTAAATATAAAAACAAACACATACAGCCAGCAATAGCTCTGTGCCCAGATGCAATTCCATGCAAAAAAATTTGTGTAACTTAGTACGATTACACAATAACTGTCACGATCCTAGCAGAATGAAACATAAGTCCACTGTTACATGTAGTCACTGCAGCATAAACAAGTATAAGCGCAGCTTTCATTAGAGTTTCCTGTTTTGTGTGTTTTTTATTCGTACGCTTCTGAATTTTACGCTTCCCTGATATGTTTTTTATCTTGTGAAATATAACAGCACATTGAGCTCTTACAGACTGCACTATGTTTTGTTTTGTTGTGGCTGTGTTTGTGCCAGTTTCTGTTTGTCTTTGACTCTGTATATTGCTGTACTTAAAACTGAATAATATGATTTCAGAGTGTGAATGTGAGAACTTATGAATTGATATGTTAAGCGTCTGTACGTTTCTGTGTGTGTGTGTGTGTGTGTGCGTGCATGCGCGTGTAGGTGTGTGTGTGTGTGTGTGTGTGTGTGAAAGAGTATGAGTGTGTCCACATGTGCATGTGTCGTTATGGATTGCCACATTGTGGACTTGACAGGATCATAATTACAAGCAGTGATGAAATCTACCAAGTGTTTTCTCCTTGTGTGCACGTGTGTGTGTGTGTGAGCGCGCATGCGTGTGTGTGTGTAATATTTGTCATCCGTGGCAGCACGCTCCCTGTTAGCACACAGTAACCATGATCACACCTTCATCTTCCACTAATAGGACCACGACAGACAGATGGAGAGGAAAGAAAGATAGATAGGTTGAGAAATAGATTGATCGAGAGATGGAAAAAAAATATCCCCATCTTTGCTATATAAAATTTTCCAGTAGGGTTTCCCTCTTACAGAAACTCTTCCACTTTACTTGGGGTGTTCTTCTGAAAATGTATAGCGGAGAGTGAGATGTATTAAGTGTGTGTCAGACACGCACCCCTTCACCACATAAAGGCTTTTTCCCTCCTTCATTGGCTTGTGATTCAACCCTACCTGCCACTGTAGTAAAATCACCATGAGGCAGAGAGGGTCTGGAGGGGCTGGGGGGCAGAGGCGAGAAGAAGATGGAGGAAAGATGAGAGGAGTCAACAGAGAGGGGCTGAGTGAGAGGAAGAGAGAGAGATGGGAGGCGCTCAATTTGCCATCACGGGTGCAACGGGGCAGAAAGTATCCAAGAAAGAGGATGAGTATGCGTGTGTGTATGTTTGTGTATGTGTGTGTGCGTGTGTGAGAGAGACAGAGAGAGAGCGAGACTGTGAGTGTTTATGCATTTATGCGTGTGTGAGTGTGTGTGTGTGTGTGTGTGTCTAACAAGGGAGAAAAGACAACTCATTTGAATGTCAGATACGGGGAAGCGTGGCGTGCAGGGAGGGAGGAATGAGGCGAGGAGGGATGAGAAGAATGAATATGGATTACTGGGATGAAGATTCTATTATTTTCTGCCCGTTTCTCTGATCTCTTTGTCGCAATGCTATAGGCCTGTGCGTGTGTGTGTTTGTGTGTGCCAGTGTGTGTGTTTGAAGTACGAAAGAGAAAGTACAGGTCTGCGACAGAGAGAGTATATTTGCTTTTGTGATGTGTTGATGCTTTGTAACAACGCTAGCGTGAGTGAAAACATTTGTTTGACAATATGTGCGATGGACTTCAGGGTCTGAGTCTATATTTCAAGTGTGTGTGGGAGAGGAGTTCTTAGGTTTTGATGACTTGGAAATCATAAAGTTTTTGCCTTGTTTTGTGAAATTTCAACAGTGTCTTGTGTCTCAACGTATGCACATATTTTAAACATTACCATATTCACACAGCTACACATTCAATTAGGCCATATTTACTAAGCGGGGCAAATTAGTGTGATGCCACATACTCGCGCTCTTGGGGTTAGAAAGTTCTGTGGGCAAACAGCAATGCAAATTAGTGAGCAGACTTGGAGAGTTAGTGAGTAATGCCATCCATCCATCCATTTTCTTCCGCTTATCCGGGGCTGGGTCACGTGGCAGCAGCCCAAGCAGAGAAGCCCAGACCTCCCTCTCCCCAGCCACCTCCTCCAGCTTATCCGGGGGAACACCAAGGCGTTCCCAGGCTAGCCGAGAGATATAATCTCTCCAGCGTGTCCTGGGTCTGTCCCGGGGCCTCCTCCCGGTGGGACATGCCTGGAAAACCTCACCCAGGAGGCGCTTGGGGGCATCCTTGTCAGATGCCCGAGCCACCTCAACTGGCTCCTTTCAATGTGGAGGAGCAGCGGTTCTACTCTGAGCCCCTCCCGAATGGCCGAACTTCTCACCCTCTCTCTAAGGGAGAGGCCAGCCACCCTTCGGAGGAAGCCCATTTCCGCCGCTTGTATCCGCGATCTCGTTCTTTCGGTCACTACCCACAGCTCATGACCATAGGTGAGAGTAGGGGTGTAGATCGACCGGTAAATCGAGAGCTTCGTTTTTACACTCAGCTCTCTCTTCACCACAACAGACCAGAAGAGCATCCGCATCACTGCAGCCGCTGCACCAATCCGTCTGTCGATCTCCCGCTCCCATCACTCGTGAACAAGACCCCGAGATACTTAAACCCGTCCACTAATGTAGTGAGTAATGTTGTAATAAAAAAATACAGTGTACTGTAACTGAAAGTTTTATTCATGTGTTTCAATTCAGGCCTACGAGAGCAGTCAGCTACCCTCTGGCTACCTCCAGTTGCTAGGGACAAATGTGTATTCACTGATCAGTTGCCAAGTGGTTGTTAAAGGCTGTTTAATGTCACTGGGTGAAATTGACCTCAAAGATGAAACTGCACCAAAAAGCTCTTTGTAATTGTTTTGACCTTTAACAGTTGCAAGGATTTCACAACAGCACCTTAAACCTCTTTGTGACCAACTTAACCCTGTACAGTAACCAGCCTCCCATAACCACTCACTAACTAGTTAGAAAATACACATTTTTCTGTAGCACCCAGGGGGTTACCAGGGAGTCACTGACCAGTCCATTGGCATGCATGACTGGGGCTTCTTGATTTCACAGTGACTGCCAGCTACCACTCGCAACCCTTCATGCAGTAATCATTTCTCCCTAGCAACTGGTGATTGCCAGTCGGTCACCAACCGGTCTTTAACCTGTGTGCATTTAGTTATGGGTTGTAATTTCAACTTTTATGTGAGAGCGTGGTCTTTCAGTTTGTGAACTTGTTATCATATAAAAGGTATTGCAGTGCTTTCCCATTCACTTTCACTCCAGTACTCACTGTACATGCACAGACTTGCTCTGTCCTTGTTCAGACCACATGTCTACTCAGATATATTGTTGCCTGCATAGATTTGAGTTCCAACTTAACTTCCCTTATAACAGTCAAAGTAACAGTTGCTTCTTTTAACTCGTGTAACTTCTGCTCTCTAATCTCTGCCCCTCCTCTCACCTAACAGGTGGCATTTTAGATGGCTAGGGCATATACCACATGGGCACAAATGTGCTAAGGTTATCTGGCATATCTTTATGTCCCTTACAGGTACTGTGCCTAGGTTCATCCTCTCCCACATTTTAGGACTTTGATATGGACATTTCTTTTGTATGAACTAAGAATGTAAGCCAGGTGAAACATACATCACATACACTGCCTGGCCAAAAAAAAGTCACAACCTGGATTTAACTAAGTAAATAGGTACAAGCCTCTTATTGGACAATTACTTCATGGGTGGTTATTTGGGGTAGGATTCCATCACAGTTCTGTGATTGGGTTAAGTTCTATCCAGTTTTGTCCAAATGCATTTTGGTTCCTGTTGTTGAGACCCCTTGAAAGACCCCTCTAAATTTAACAATGAAGTTTCAGGTAATTCACATTTGCTTATTTGTCTGGTGATGCCTATTGAACCAGAGTCAGTCTGACTCTGGAGTTAGCCAAATTATATTCTATATCTTTCCAGAGAAAAGATCTGATCTGATAAACTTTGATCAGAACTCTTAAATGCTAAAAATGACAAGAAAACTGCTCCAATAGTGGGCGATGAAAGACAGTGGACAAAGCAAACACGCCAAGGCATTGGTGGCCTGAGGTGGCTTCAGGACACAGCAGCCTGAGTGTCCTTGAGTGGCCTGGCTAAAACCAAGATTTAAAGCCCAAATCACATCTATGGACAAACCTCAAAATGGCAGTTAACTTACACTTCTGATTTAATCTGACAAAAATTGACAACATCTGGCAGAACAGTAAAAATAAAGTCCCCAAAGCTGAGTTTGTGAAGCTTGTAGAGACAAATACTTAAAGCTGTGTGTGTGTACAAAATAATGATGGCAACGTTGCTGTATATAAATACAAAACATTGGCATCATTATTTTGTGTAGATCGTTGGAAAACTGGCTTTTTTGGAACAAGTGGAGAAGTTATTTTAATCCTTTTTGAAGGAATTTCACTTTTACTTATTTTAGAAGGAAAACATATTCTGGACAGTCTCCGTCTCCTGCTTTTTTGTTTTGTTTCATCATAACATCTTTTCCCTCACCATCCCGGTCTTTCCTCTGATGCATATTGTTCCTCCTCCCCCACTCTCCACACATTATCAATCTCTTTCTTTTTGTCTCTCGCTTGCTCTTTCTCTCTCTCCGCTTGAGTGGTGAGCAGACAAGGGGCGAGAGAGAGAGAGCGAGGAAGAGAGAAAGATGTGAGTCTCGGCCAATTTGTCCTGACACGTAGAGATGCTCAGGTGGGAGAGAGGTGTCAAACAACTAGGAGAGGGAGCCAGACAGGTTTGTAGGTAGCTGAGAGAGAGCGGATGTAAGGAAGAGGACAGACAAGAATAGAAGAAAGTAGAGGATGGTCTTATGCATATTGCATCTTGCTGCACTGAATGGAAATGTGTGTGTGTGTTAAGATTTTTGTTAAGATTTAAGATACATATATATTGACTAATTTTTAGAAATGACACCAAATTTGCACCTTCTGTACCTTTTCTTATAATGCAGTACATGAGCCAAGAAGTTTATTGACACGTAATCAATTAAAATAGACTTAAAGGAGGAAGATTTGAAAATTTATGAAAATATGGCAAGGGGACAAAGTTCAAGAAGAGTTAAAAAGACATACTGTTTCTGCTGTGATCCAGTCATGCTAGTAGTTTGGAGTCACCCAATCTGTTGATTCAGGTTTAGCCAAACTTATTTAAAAATGTTTAGACTCATGAAGACACCTCTAACCAGGGAGGTGTTCAGTTTTTGTACTGACATTATATTAACAGTTTTAACACTGCAGAGGGGTTATAAATTAACACATATGGTTGATTTGCATATACGTATAATTTAAATGTTTACGCAAATAAACTATGATGACATGCTAGAAAATAAATAGATGTTAGAAGAAAATATAAAATAGAAAGACCGTGGAAACTATGAAAGACTAGAAGAAAGCAAGCAATTTTATATCAGGCGGGAGAAAAAGAGAGACATGGTTCCCGGGGCGTCCCCCCGTGATAGTGGCATGTTCCCCTTGTGTCGAAACAAGAGAGAGAGTGGGATCGACAGAGAGAGAGATGTCTAATCTTAGAGGGTAAGGGAGCGTGGACTCCCCAGGGCTTGTCGTGCTCAGCACCTTGTTAACCAGACATCTCTCTTTCCATCTCTATTTCCATCTCTGTTTCCACCCTGCTTTCTCATCTCCGTCACTTTCTGCTATCTGTCCCTCTTTTTCGTTACACGTGCCGAAAGAATCGGGCAATGATCTACCTACCTATCTGTCTACCCACAGCGATCTGTATCTGCAGTGGTGTTCATAGCGCTGATGTTTCCATTTTGTTGATCAACATTTTGTTTGTTAATGCATTGTCAGGTTCCGGAAACCTTTGTCTCTGGTTAATGGAACATCAACCAAGGTTAACACAGAGTGGCAGCTGAAGCTCACACACTTGCCTCGTACTCCAGATTTTAAAGTGGAGGGGCTCACAGTTGTGTTTCTTAGTGTGGCAAGAAGACAACCAAGTGAGATGAACCATCAGTTTCTTCTGATGCTAAAGCTAGTGCCATGTGTGGTAGCTGGATGTCATCACTATGTGTGGCAAACGGTATGAAATAAAGGATAAATGAAAGGTAAATTCCAAAGCATGACTATAAAGTTAAGTCCATCAGAGAAGGTCTGTATGGGCTTGTGTTTGCAAGGAGGTTGTGAAAAACCAAGGAGAAGAAAAAAGTGAAATGAACTTGGAATATATGTTGGGGACTGACCAACAAGAGCTTTGTGATGCTGTTGTGCAGACCTTTATTGCACTACAGCATATTTGTTGGCTTTTTAGTTGTTGTTCAGAATTGTGGAGACACTGTATGGTGGGATGCATGAATGTTTTCTTCATCTCTTGAACTGGACCAAAAGTTTGAGAGCCATTCCTGTAGACTCACAGAGACAAACAGCGAAGTTGGGTAAAATATTCAAACAACCTGATGTCCTAAGAACATCTTTTGGGTAAATGCAGCTATGAACATGTAAATTTTTGGTAGCGTGATAAATTATGTCCAATGACTCTGGCTTATAAACAATTTGTGACGTGATAGAGTTCCAGGCTAAGGCATCTGTGTAGGACTACAGGGTATTATACTGCTTAGTGCTGAGCTTTGAGGTTTCAGGATGCTGTAAAACAATGTGAGAAGCACTTTCTACTCGTTCAGACACCGGCGTAATGAGAAAATACTCTTAATCCAGCTCACACATACACACACAACGACACGCAGAGGCGTATTTCTGCTGCCGAGTGGTTTCTTGGTGAAAGCATATTGCGAGAGAAGCAGTTTAAGGAGTGGCAATTATAGTTTTGGACAAAGTCATTGATTTAAACTCCTGATTAGAGGAAAGGTGACAGAGGTGGTACACACAATGGTGAGCGTTGGGGTGGGGTGAGTATGGGGGGAAAGGCACATGCGCTAACAGCGATACACGCACACACACAGACACACATACACGCAACCTTACTAGTTCTGTCAGTCATGGGAATGCCTTAGAATGGCAAGGGTCCCCCCCTCACTACTGCTTTCATGTTTCTCTCTCCCTCTCTGTCTCTGTCTCTTTCTCTTTCTCGACACACCTGACTGAAATATTGATGTCTCCCAAGCGCTGCTGTTCATTCCTAAGTGGTTGTTTTTGTTTCAAAGAACGGTTGACTGTTTCGCACATTTGCAGACACACATGCAGGAAGACGCAGAAAGATAGGTAGGCACATGCACGCTTTCCTTTCTTGGTTACATGTGTGTACATTGGTTTTGGTAAACAACGGTGTAATCGGTACCATATGTATGCATACTAAATGTACCCCTGTGCCATGTTAACTTCTCAGTTTATGATTATGAGTATATTAGCTGACAGAGTTCAATTGTAAGAATATAAAAAATACCCAAACTTGGACAGATTTGTTATTATAAAAATTGTAATTTACAAATGTAAGAGAATTTTTCTTATTTTTCTTGCTTTAAAATGTAGATGCAAATGTATAAATTATAGCTCATTATATAGAAATTGAAGTAGATATTATTTTAACTGTATTAACAAAAAAGGCCAACTAAAACTCCCAAAGGGTTATGAATTTTAGCTTTTAAAAAGATTCTTAACAAACGTCCTGCAACAGGTTGTGCATGAAGTTTTCATAGTGTTGTAGAAGTTGCATTTTATGGTTTGATGAGTCCCAACCAAGGGCTCCAGGATCTCAAAGAGATTCTTTTAAATCCTGTATTGTCTATAATTGATAACCAGGGTCATCAAGAGCTTCTTTTGTTTTAGAAATGTTTCCCTTGACATTTTCTCTTACTTATCCACTTTTTGCTGTAGAGTTGGATGATGATTTCCATTGCTAGAATTAACTCTCCTTTAACTGTTTTGTGATATTACTTTTATTTTTCCCTGGTTAGGACAGTTTTCTTTTTGTGGCTCAATAGTGCAAGGGTTTACATATTTACAACAAGCGAAAGCTCCCCAGCTTTCGGTTGTTGTCAATAAAATCTGTCAAAGAAAACATGCGGTGCTACCTGCTGTGTTAACCCTTTATGAATAAGGGTGTAGCTGATAGTAGCTTTTAGGACAGCGTTACTTATGTTTCATAAGAATGTTATCTTAGTGAGTTTTAATATTCTTGAACTTGATTTCAATTCCAGGGGGATTTATCTCAGTGCTTGGCAGGAAAATGCATGCATGTACACACAGTCAGTCAGAGATGCTGCTCTGTTCTGGGCTGCTGTGGCACTACCTTTTTAACATATTCTATTAATATTAGATGAGAATCATTTGTATCTGAGCGCACCATTGACCTTAGTCTGCAGAGGCATGTAGAGTACATGTGTATGTCTGAACACTGAAGCCCCTCCTCTCAGAACTTGCAGTTTTGTATCTTACCACATTAACGTATAAATCAGTTAACCTTAGTCAACAAAAATAAAACGTAACACACATGTGCATTTGGTGACTGAAAGTATTTCTTTAAATCATTCCATCAGCTATGCAAGCTAATTACTTTTAATTGATTGGACTACAAATGATTCAGAATAACAATGGGACTACTTTACAAATCCACCAGGAAGTTCAGCATTAAAAACGCAATCAGTGTAGTGAAATTTGCGGACATACCGATGTTTTGTTTGTCACTAAATCACCTAAAACACACTTTGTTTAATTGAATTTAGTGTTATTTATATCAGGACAAATCACAACAACACTTTCCTCAAGGCGCATTATATTTTAAGGTAAAAAACCTTTAATAGTAGAAAGAAAACCCCAACAATCAGACAACCCCCAGCTACTTTCAACTTTGCTGGCTAACAAAATGTTCTTCCATCCAGAAACTGTAGATCATCACACCAACTCAAGGCAAACTGAGACAATAAGATAAGATGTCTATTTCTACTAGCTGCTTTCTGTTGGGTGCTACTGACTATGGCAGGAATAAAAGAGTTTTAAGCAATTTTCTAAAATTTATTGTTGCCCACTAGATAATATGTCAGGTAAATAGTTGTAAATGGAATTACCAGGTTAGCAGAATATACACTTTCTGCCTGATACCTTTTTCATTGAGAGGCTGATGAAAACTGTGATATCTGCAGTGTTACGAGATCCATTTAGCCTTTAGTGTGGTGATTGCTTGGTGTCTGTGTGTGTGTGTGTGTGTGCGTGTGCGTGCGTGTGTGTGTGTGTGTGTGTGTTCGGGCAAAGCTTGGGTCCACAATCTGATGTCAGATTGTAATTGAGTAACTCTAGTTCAAATGCATCTCCATTAGTGCTCCCTATCAGTGTGAGCTCACACTGAGGATCTAATTCGCCTACTGTTTCTAATTCTCAAGAATTGACAGGGAGACCAGAGAAGTTCAGCTGTGAGATTTTAAACACGTTTATGGATAATAATTTTGTGTCGTCTTAAAACCTCTATGAAAAACATCTAAACAATCTAACTGTCAAGCCAGTTATATCTTAGTTTCATTAAGTTGTAGCTTCTTTCAGACCTGACAAAATGTTAGATAAAAAGAGTAATCCGACATAAATAAATTACCAAGAAAATCCAAGATTTGATTTAAAGTTTGTTGGCTTTCTTTGACATTACTGTAACTTTTGTCAAAAAAATTTAAATTAACAGTCTGTGCTGTCAACTCATGGTTTTACAGTTTGTAAATAAACTTTAGAATTACAACTATTTGGAAAATAATTGCAAAATCGAGACCTACTCACTGCTGAAAAGGACCTAACTGATTTACAGGCTGTGCACTCTAAATTTGCATTTGCCAGAAATAGTGCATGACGATGATGATTATAATAATTATAATCAAATTTTCAGTTTTGCATTACTAATAAGCTACTGTACTAATATAATAATGTTAATGACAAGTTATAGTTTTAATTAGAAATGTCAGATTTCGAGGGCTGCATGGCAAGTAAGGGTAGGACCCAAATGCAGGATTTAGAGGCGGGATAAATAAACTTAGCTTTAGTTTTATTTGCTATGACGCTTAACCAAAAAATGAATACAAAGTGGAACACAAAGCAAAGGGACAACGCGACAATGAACAGAGGGACACCGAAGACTTAAATACACATGCAGGAAAACGAGGGGATGGGAAACAGAAGGAAACACAGCAGGAACAAATCAGACTTAATGATAAAGGGAAGCGAAACTGAACACAATGCATACAAGACAAGAGACTATTAAAATAAGAAAGGAAACATACAGACAGATTCTCAGACTCAAGACACCCAAGCTTGATACAGTGACTGAGGAAACAAAAGTAACCATAGGAAGAGAATGATTAAACGCAGGAGAAAGTTAGACACTTTTTTTGTTCTCAGTCAATGAGAAGACAATGAAAATGGTCGGAGTATATTTTGTTAGATTTCAAGATTGCATGCACCGTATTTTTGGGCTATAAGGCGCACTTAAAATCCTTTAATTTTCTCAAATATCGTCAGTGCGCCTTATAATCAGGTGCACCTTATGTATGAATTCTGGTTGTGCTTACTGACCTTGAACCGATTTTATGTGGTACATGGCACTCAAAAAATCGGTCAAAAATGTTTTAGCACGACTTTGGTAAGCTACGAAGCCGCACCGCTTGATGGAGCCTGATGGAGTCAGGAGCCTTGCGAAGTAATTTGGGTCCAAAACTTCGCTTCAGATCCCAAAGTCAAACAAACACTGCAGCATCACTGAGAGTAAAAACAAATGCAATCGCATAACAAGAATCTGTAAATGGAGGTTTCTTGTTGCTAAAAAAGGAGTTTTCCCCCACTGTTGGCAAGTGCTTGCTCATTTGGTTGTTGGTGTTTCTTTGTCATATTGTATGTTCATTACCTTAAAGCTTCTTGAGCCAACTGTTATTGTGGAGGGGGGATATGTAAATAAAATGTAATTGAATTTAGAAATGGTTTTACTGTTAGGACTGAAACCTTTTTAGATGTTTTATATCTTTTATTTTAAACTCCTAAAATCTGAAAGTTGGCTGGACTTTCTGGCACAAATCAGTCAATGGGTAAGGTCAAATTTAAGTAGGATAAGAGTAGATTTCTATCTACTGCACCATTACTGTATGTGTTTTGCATTGGTGTGTGTGTTTGTTCTTGTGTGGCATCAGTGTGTCCTCTATGCCCCTGTATTGTTCCCCATATTGTTTTTCTTCACAAAAAGTCATGGCCTGACAAGGTGCTGCGCGCTGTAAAAATTATGCCTTGTTTATACGTATTTATTTCCCCTTGACAGTTTAATTATTTCTGGC
The DNA here is from genome assembly GCA_015108515.1 of Hemichromis elongatus. Classification (NCBI taxonomy): domain Eukaryota; kingdom Metazoa; phylum Chordata; class Actinopteri; order Cichliformes; family Cichlidae; genus Hemichromis; species Hemichromis elongatus. The sequence continues at coordinate 14,375 of VUQR01035061.1, read as the reverse complement.
CCCATTGGAGGAAACCACATAAAAAAAACTCCCCATGTTCATACAAATTCTAATTAGGAATGCTGGGAAATTAAAACAGAGTTGTTTCGAAATGCTGTCATTTTTCCAGGGCCTCGTCTTGGAATTATGTCTCAATCAGCACAAGCGGAAATAATTACTTGTATACCTTCTAACTGCCAACATTTACCAAATGGCAAAGCAATTTACAGCCATCATGGCCTGAGAAGCAATCATTGGGCCAACTATAAATTCACAGGCCGACGGTTTGGAGAGCAACATTGGAAGGAAGGGTTATTGTGGAAAATTAGAGAGAGTGAGATAAAGAGAGGCGTGAGGGGGCTTTTTACCTATGTTCTCCCTTGGTCCCTCTGTTTTCTCTTTCCCCTTCTCTTTTTTTCTCCCATTGAAATCCCTCTCTTCACCTCCTCTCTACAATCATTCTCACTATTTTACATCTCCAGACCTTCCCACTTATGTCTTCATCCTTCAGCTTATTTTACAGTGAAACCATTGAACTGACGCACACACACACACACACACAGCTCTTAAATGGAGGAAGCAGCGATTAAGTGATTATTTTCACACACACCATTAAACATACTTATTGCAGGCACAGACATAGACAAAAGCCTAGATAAAAACATACATGAGCAGAGACACTTAAACACCCGCACACATTGGGCTTAAAGTAATTACTCACACACGTCATTAGACACAGACACAGATGAAGTGGAGTGTGTTTATGTTCTGTGTATCTTGCACTGTAGCCCTCTTTTCTCTTTGGATATGGTCTTATCATCCCTCTACTTAAACAGATCAACTACTTTTTTACTATCGTACAGCACAGATAGTAAAATCAGTAGCACCAAGCAAGAATCTGAATTACTAATAGCAACGTTGAATTAGTCTGGCTGAAGCCTACCCCATCCCAGCTGTAATAGGGAAAGAGGCGCGGTATAACCTGGACAGGTCGGCAGTCTGTTGCAGGGCTAAAACAGAGAGACAAACACCCATTCACACGCACATTCACACCTATGGGCAATTGGGAATTACCAATTAACCTAGCCCCACAAAATGAGGCAAGAAAAAAATCAGGCAAAAAATTTGTGGTCTGATTTTTTATATTAGAAATAAGTTATTATTTTCCATATCTGCATCAACTGTTGTAAAACTGACCTCAGTTCTTCATTTCAGACTTTTGGGTGTCTAAAAACATTTCTGACCTAGAGAGTGGGTGGCAGCCCCTGGTAAATTCTAGTCACTATGTGTATTTCGCGACCTGTTTAGAAGTAGTCAGCGCATCAGTGAGGTCACTAAGAGGGTGCTCCATTGAAAACCTTGTTGTGATGGATTTTGTCAGTAGCAGATTACAGTTTCCCATAGTTTGCTTTGAAGATGCTGACTTTTCTATTGACACTTGCCATTTACTTCATGCTGCAGTGAAACCATGAAAAAGTGTGATGCAGACAGAAAACAGAATGTTCCTCTTCAACCACTGGAACCAATACATTTTAAAAACCTTTTAACTCTGAAGGTGAGCATTCTCCAATTTGTATCACACTTTTCACAATTTCACTACTGCTTGGTGAGTAGTTTGTGACTGTTTGCAATTAAATTGTCTTCCATGCAAACTGCTGGCAAACACTGCAGTCTGCTAGCAACCAAAGCACCTTGTGCCTCTTTGTGACCAATTTCACACTAATGAATATGCCAACAGCCTCCAGCAACCATTTTTCAACTGGTAGCAGAATACACACTTTCCCCTAAAATTAGTGGTTACCAACGGCTTACCAACTGGTGTATAGGCCTATGTAAATGGGGCTTAAGCAGGTAATTTCACAGCAGCAGTCAGCAACCATTTGCAAACAGTTTGGGAACATTTTCTACAGCGACCAGTTGTTGAAAGATAGTAGCCGATAGGCCTATAAGCCTGTAAGACTAAAGCCTATGAAGCATTGCTTTATTTGCACTTACACATGAACTCATGAGAAATATTGGCCCAATGTCCATTATCATGACAGTAGATTCAGATGTATGGCCCTGTGGCTCGTAAGCTTAACTTGTTTTTAGCCAGAAAAACACAATTTACCCACACTGCTGTAAACGTGGCTAGCTGAACAACCAGAACATCTTGAGCAAGACTATTAACAATCATGTGTTCTCCAAGTGTACAGTCTAAGAGACCACTCCCTGCAGGTTGATAAAATGTACAAGTCTTCCATTTTCTGCACCATCTTCTTTATCAGACACAAAACAGCTTACATACTTTTGCATTACTAACCAGCAATTGTGTATCATTAACCATCATTAACATGAAACCTATATATTACAGTGTGCCCATTTAAGGGGCGCACTGTAATACTATCGGCAGCTTGATTCCAAAATAGGGACTTTTTTTTCTTTTCTTCTCTTTTTTTATTTTCATTATAACCTTTTAAGAAAAGTTTCATATTGGAATTTAAATCCAGATGTCAATATTTACAATTAACAAATATACATAAACAACACATTTCAAATATCCACACTCACCAGTTTGAAACTTGCAAGTGATGTTGATCTTAGCTTTTATGTTTTGTTGTCCTTGAACATCAGATTTATTCTGCTTACCAATCCTCTCAACCCTTTGTTCCCCCCTCTTCTATGCTGTTTTATCCCCTTTCCCCCTTCATCTCATCTGTACACACTCTTTCTTACCGTCTTTATTAGTAGTGGAATTATTCACTTGGCTTACACCTCAGTTTGAATAAATTGAGTGTGGAACTATTGGCGAGATGGTGTTTTTTGGCAGGCATACATTTGTGCCTCGAAGTACATGTGTGTTATGTGTGTGCTGCATTAACAAAGAGACTGCATTGAGAGACAACTAATCCCAGTGGGATAGCCCACTCATGTTCTGTTTGAGAGCGGCGTAATTAAAGGAGCGCACCTCTCCGAAGTCACCTATTTCAATACAAAACACTGCTTTATACAGACACGCTGGCAGCGAGAAACCTGTACGCACACACATACGCACACTCCCAGTGCTTTCTTACCCAGGCAAAATTCACTCCGTATATAATTACATCCCTCTTCTAATTTATCCCTGGGAATATAGCAAAACCTCAGGATGTTTCAGGAGGTATGGAGGAGAGAAAGAGAATGAGAGGGTAGCAGTGAGGTTTGGAGAGATTATAAGGTCAATAGTTGTAAGAACATAATGTGGTAAATTTTTTTGAAATATTTATGTTTGGTTGTTAGATGCATAAACAGTTTGTTGTTATTGCGTTTGTCCATCTATTTGGCTGCCTATATCCTTCATTTTATTTTTCTAATTTCTGCATTAAAAAAGTTCACAGCACACTGATTTGAATTTTCTGACATTCCTAGGATGTTTGTTTGTTTTTTTTTTAAAGTTAGGATGAAATATGTGGATGAATAATTACAACCGATCTTTATAGCGAGATTGTATTTAGCTTTCATTTGGTTGAGAGAAAGATTGTGTCACTAGTGCGTTTGTGCGGGAGACATCTTGAATGTAGAATGTGAGTTGGACTTGAAGAGACGCTTGGCTTTGGAGGATACTGTGTCTCTGTATGCTCACAGATCACAGCAAGAGACATGTATGGTGATTGAATAAAATATACATGCACACAGAAATACACTAACACATATATACATCATGTCCTCCCTGTCTGTTTACGTTTGACAATGTTACGCCTCAGTTTTGTCCAAAGTCTTCTCTTTTGTCTGTTCTCACGTACCGGGGTCACTCCTTTCACTCTGCGATGAGATACTGTCCACCCAGCCTTCAGTCTGACCAGTGACAGGATGATGACCACTACTCACCTAGCCTGCTTTAGAATGTTTATATCTATACCAAAAAATATTCTATACTCCACGTAAACTTAAGAAAGAGGACATGTAAGGTGCATGCATGTACTGACTCTGTGTGTAAATGCTGTGTAAATGCTGCTAATGCTTCCTTTTTATATTTTGACTTTCTTTTTAACTTACACACAACTTACTTACACATCTTTTTCTTTGTGTGTATATTGTTCCGTTGCACACATACATGCATTTGTGTTTCCATGACTTCAGAGGACATGAGACTGACTTACATTCATTTCCTGATGCCATAATCCAACCTGTCTTTCTACTGTAGGTGTGAAGCTTTCTTGACCTTTATGCGGAATAACGGGGCTGTCATATGACTACTTGTCCTAAATAAATCACAGTATACAAGCCCTAAGTTTGTAGGCATGTGTAACTATGCAAACAAGTGAGAAGGCTGTACGTGTCATGTCTTTTGTGTTTCTGTTCTTGAAACTGCCTGAACACTTCCACACAAAGCTGTTAGCTGTACTGTATATGTAGTATGTGTTGCAATGGCACTTTACTAGGCTGGTGTGGTTGCATAAGCTTTAGTGTGTTTTATGCATGTGTGTGCATGTGTGTGTTTGTAACTTTCATGTACCCTTCTCCAAAGGTTACCCAGACAGGCTTTTGGTGACAGGCTCCAGAAAGCTCCCTAAACCCAGCAGCTTTCCCCAGCAGCTGGTGCTCTCTCCTTGGCCTCGATCACCATCACTGCTCTTTCCCTTAACACACAAACTGATTTAGCAACCAAAACGATGACTTTTGAAAAGTTCACTCAGTTCGTCAGGTAATTAATTTTGATCAAATTATTCGTTTTGCCAGCATGTGGCTGTTTTGTGGGAGTTTTGATGTAGGCCTGTAAAATGTTGATTATTTGACCAAACCAAATTGTTCCACCTCAGTATCCCCCCATTTACCATCTAAACAAATATACTGCAAAGTGAAGGAAATCCAAAACTCAGTCAAACTCACTTGGTGTGATCATGTCGGTTGTAAAGTTTACACCCAATACTTGAACTGAATATGTAAGACAGCTACACATTTGTCTGTGTCCAACTTCTGACGTGTCTGTGCGCATGTGTACCTGCTGCCTTTGTGAGAAGCAGATATTATTACAATAACTCTAAAGCAAGGAAAGCTCTTTAATGTTAAGACATTTGTAATTGGTTATTTCTTGACTGCTTATTTAGGAATCGGGTTACTTTAATAAACCTTTGCTTTAATGTTGTTATGACTAAGTTGAGGTTAAGTACTTTGCAGGTAGTAAGATGTAGCATAGTAATTAGGGCACATCTGAAAATCTTCCCCATTAAGTTTACATAGACAAACATTGCTGGTATCACACAACTCAATCATAGGGGTCATTTTTGAATATAAAAAAAAAGTTTTAGATATTTATTTTGTATTAATAATCCCAAATATATTTATAACACCATTTTTTTACTTTAATTCTTTAAGACTGCTACAGTATTTTTATTTTCTGATTATCCTGGTGCATTATATCCTGTTATACATAAAATATATTTCCCAGAGGACAAGTATTTTCCTTTGCTGTTTTACACTCACACAGCCTGAAATGAACTGCAGCTTAAACTCAGTGTTTATCTAATAACACCTTGTGACTTCAAACCCTTTCATTGCTATTACAGGCATCAGTCATTTTAGTGACAGAGATGTCTTTTCAAGTCTACAGATCTCTCTTACTTTTTCCTCTTGCTCTGTTTTTCTCCCTGTCTCTTTCTGACTCTGCATTGCTTGCTCTGTCTTTGGGTTCAGGCTGGAGGAGCAGGCAGGGGTCTTTGTTCAAATTGTCCATATCCACACTGTGTTCTGCTGTACCTGCTGACAAAGCTATGAGATAACTTAACTCCATCTCCCCTGATCCTGTTGGTGGTGTAGCTTTGTATTGTGTGTGTGTGTGTGTGTGTGTGTGTGTGTGTGTGTGTGTGTGTGTGTGTGTGTGTGTGTTTTGAGAGTTTGTGTTGTTTTATATATTTTTGTTTATTTTTCTTGGATTTCACAATGAATGATATTGTGACTTAATCTTGCATATTTTTCACACAAACAGTCATACACACGCGAGTTGTGAGTCTTTGTGCTGTGGTTGGCTGTAAACTGACCAGAGTCCATAGCTCCCTCTGTTGGCTTAAAGAGAAGTGCAATTTCTTACTCTCGCTTCCACTCTCTCCCTCGGCCTCACCCTCTCTTTTCTACTAAAGCAAAGTTCAGCAATGTGTGAAATTTCCACATTGCTTCATTTCACTTTTGGTACAGCTGAACTTTTTAGTCCTCATTTTAACATTAAAATGTCAAATGTTTGTCCTGCTCATAGTACTTCATAAAACCTACCTTAAATGCCTAAATGTTTTTAAAAAACAGCAAATGCTATTTAATAATCAAGAAGAAATGCTCTGTTTTATTATTGTTGAAAGTACTTTGCAGTTGTTACCTCAGTCTAGTGCTTTGTTAATGACTGGCACATGTGTCGATGGGTGGCCTGGGGTCAGATCCTAAGTGGCCACGTCTTGAATTTGTTAAAGATTGTTTTGACCAGCAAAGACACACATATAACTGCTCACAATACAAGGCTCTGAATGAACTTGCTGTGGCCTATTGAGTAGTGTGATTGATGTCAGCGAGAGTTGCAATGGATAATTCTTCCATAGATGTCAACAGGCTGCCACCGCAGGGTCAAAACACACACACCCACACACAGATTTACACACACTGGCAGACAAGGAAAGAGTGAGGTGGCAGCAGTTACCAAGCTCAATAGGTTTTACATTGTAAATGATGTTTTAAAATGATGCCAACAAGCCAATTTACACATGCATGCAATTACTAATTATGATAAAATGCTGTTTTTACAGGATGCCTCGACTGAGTTGCATGGTTTTTGTTTTTATGTTCTTATTTGCAGTTTTTTTTTTTCTGCAGCTTTGTGCATGGAAATATTATCTGTTACCCAGCAATCACGTATGCACACATGGTGAATGCACAAGGTATCTACTTGGCTTTTTGAGTTAAAGGTTTGCATTTGAGATGTTTATGGTTTCTCCAGTTATAGAGAAAAGTGGCCTAAAGGGGTCACTGTCAACATACACACACTGACTGAGAGTCAATCAATAGTCTATGGTGGTGGGGTGGATAGGGGTCAGAGAAGGAAAAGAGGAGTGAGACAGAAAGACAGAAAAAGTGACGGCTGTTTTAGGGTTCAAACAAAAGTATCTACAGAGAAGATTCAG